>CAUYPK010158279.1:0-64060 GCA_963574355.1 Loris lydekkerianus
GTCAAATGGGAGAACTGATTCCTTTCTAAACAAGCACTGAGCACTCACTCTGTGAGTAGCTGGATTCATCTCTTGGTTCTCTATTCTGTTCCAAACATCTACTTCTCTGTTTTTGTGCCAGTACCATGCTGTTTTGATCACTATCGATTTATAATATAGTCTGAGGTCTGGTAGCGTGATTCCTCCTGCTTTGTTTTTATTTCTGAGTAAAGTCTTGTCTATTTGAAGTTTTTTCTGATTCCATATAAAACAAAGTATTATTTTTCCAAGATCTTTAAAGTATGACAGTGGAGCTTTAATAGGGATTGCATTAAAATTATATATTGCTTTGGGTAGTATGAACATTTTAACCATATTGATTCTTCCCAGCCATGAGCATGGTATATTTTTCCATTTGTTAACCTTTTTAGCTATTTCTTTTCTTAGAGTTTCATAATTCTCTTTATAGAGATCTTTCACATCCTTTGTTAGATAAACTCCCAAATATTTTATCTTCTTTGACACTACTGTGAACGGAATAGAGTCCTTAACTATTTTTTCAGCTTGACTATTGTTGGTATATATAAAGGCTACAGATTTATGAGTTGTCTTTTATCCATTTAAAAAATAAAAAATAAAGAATTTAAAGAAGATGGAAATAATAAAAATACATCCCATGTTCATGGATTGGAAGACTTCCTAATTTTAAAATATTAATACTACCCAAAGTGATCTACAGGCTCAATGCAATCTTTATCAAAATCCCAATGAAAGCTTTGCAGAAATAGAAAAACCCATCCTAAAGTTCAGGTGGAATCTCAAGAGACTTAGAATAACTAAACTAATCTTGAAAAAACAACAAAGCTGAAGGACTCACACTTCCTGATTTCAAAACTTACTATTATATAAAGCTACAGAAATCAAAACAGTTTGGTACTGGTGCAAAGACAGACATAAACTAATGGAATAGAAAAGAAATCCTAGAAATAATCCCTCATGGATATGATCAAAGGATTTTTTTACTGAGGGCACCAAGATGATTCATTCAATGAGGAAAGACAGTCTTTTCCACAGATGGTGCTGAGAAAATGGGATTTCCACATGTAAAAGAATGAAGTGAAACCTTTACCTACCACCACATACAAAACTTAACTCAAAGTGGATCAAAGACCTAAACGTAAGATCTAAAACAATAAAACTCTTAGAAGAAAACACAGGGCAAAATTGGATTTGGCGAATAGTTTCACAAGTGAATTCAATTGAATATGAAAGAAATGATACCAGGCTTATACAAATCTGTTCAGATGATAGAGGAGAAGGGAGCACTTCCAAACTCATTTTTTGATATCTGCAAAACTCTGATACCAAACTCTGACATAGACATTACAAGAAAGGAAAATTATAGACAAAATCTTAAGAAATCAAATCCATCAAGATATAGAAAGAATAATACATCAGGACTAAGTGGGGCTTATGCAGGAATGCAAAGTTGGCTTAACATTTGAAAAATCCATCAATGGACTTCATAGCATTAAGAGGTCCATATACAGGTGTACATATTTATAAAAACTCACCCTAATTGCACATTTTAGATCTATGCACTGTGTGTAAAGTTTAACTTAATGACTTTAAAAAATAAAAGAAGGAAAAACAATAAGGTGCTTTAATTCTAGCCACACGCCAAAACAGACTGGTTATCTTTTAAGGTTACCCCTCGCTTGATCATAACGTCATAGCCTCATCACAGAAGAACACATCTTTCTCTAATCTAATGTATGAAATAGTAGGCGTCAATTTATCAAGCTTATCCAAAAGCAGTTATCAATAATTAGGATGCAAATTCTAAAAGTGCGGGGGCAGGGGATGAGGGAGGAATCATAACATATCTGTGTTTCATCCTGTTCACAATTCTCCTCTGATAACTTGAGAGTTCAGCGTTCCCACCCTGAGTCTACTAGGATTTTGATGACTCCTCAGAAGAACAGACCTCCCATGGGTATTAGAATTCCTATTTGATCATGATCATTTTAAATAGCCCTATTACTTCATAGTAACATTTATGATTCCAATATTGTGGTGCCAAGGCCTTTCTGGCAGGGTCACTACTTCGGAAATTAACTCAGCCTGGAGGTCCCATACCTTTCAGATAATGTAATATAAGGACTCTAAAAGCATAACAAATATCTGACTGTTTTGTGTTTTAGGTTTCAGAGAATCAAAGGTTCTTACAACATTTTTTAATATCCCCTGAGTCATGAACTCAAAGAACATATTGGGTTTTTAACGCCACGTTTTCTTGGGGATCACTTATTTACGCTCAGGGAAAATAATTTTTGTTTTTTATTAGATAGTTCTTTGAAAAGCTCCCACACTAAATAACTGAATCAGATTGGAATCTGCATTAGGTCACAGCTTTTTCTTTTCTATTTTTTATTTTTCATTCATTAAAAAAACTTAGGTCCCAACTAAGTGTGCCAAGTACTTGGAGACAAGAAAGACTGAAGAGCTTACGAGCTCTGCATTTAGAGAGCTTAAAACTAGTAGAGAAAAGAAAACGGGACAGAAATGATGAACATAAATGGCAGAATGTGACAGATACCTGCCTGATAGGCAGGTAGCATAGAGTTCTCCAAATCCTACCCAGCTTGGAAGAGGGAGTTGTATTCATCAAAGTGGGATTTCACTGGGGGCCTTGAAAACTGAGAAGGATTTTAATACGGGAGGCCAAGGAAGAGAGGACTTGCTCTTGGAGAATAGGCTGGGAAGACAGAAGGATGCAGGAGTGAGAGTCCAAATTCAGCTGGCAGCAAGAATCCATTGGAAGCTTTTGAGGACCATGCTGGTCCAGTGTGACATTTCTAAAATATACATTTAAGGCAGTCACAGAGGGAACCACGAAGCAGATGGATATCTGTCAGTCTGCTGAATAGATTTTTAAAGTCTATTTCTTGAGACAGTCCATTGTCAAGTAAATTATACTTTGAATTTAAAATATCTCTAGGCTTCCATTTAAAGTCCAGGCAACCTGGCATTTAAAGCATAACGGATGCAATGAAACATCCCTATGAAAAGGAACTGAATAAATGTGCAGAGAGCCTGAGCTTGCTGTAAATTTAGCTGAAAAGTAGTAGAAGGACCTTATTTGAGTCTGGGTGGGTCCAGAGGGCCTCTTTTTGGGCCCTGTGACAGGCCTGGGTTTGGGGATAGCACCGTCAAGAGGTGCTGAGAGCTCCCCAGATAAAGGCAGCCCGCACTTGTTCCCCGAGGCCTGAGTGAGAGCCCAAGGTGCTACCACCAAGTGTGGATGCAGGAGGCAGGGCTCGGCCTCAGCGGGGTCTCGCTCACCAGTCACGTAGAAGGCCTTGTAATGCTCCAGGCGGACAGTCTGCAGGGCTCCGAACTCTCCCGCTGCCCCGCTGTTGGGGTGGAACAGCACCTGAGGAAAGGTGGCAGGGCTTACTAGCAAGCAAGCCATGTGAGATGCCCCCTGAGAAGCACTGCTTTCTCTGTCGGGGTTTATGCTCCCTCCCCTGCCCCAGGCACACACGGGCAGACAGGAGCCTCTAGTCCATACCAGCCATGGCCCAGAGGCTCTGTGAAGTAGTTATTTTGCTAGTTAATTAATCAGAGTGAGTTACAACTCCAGACCAGTGGGCAAAAGGTCTTGCCGGGTAGAAGGTCATATTTCTAGCTATGTCATTTGCAGGGTCCAGTGCAAAATGAGAATCAGGGATTCCTTGTTCACAAGGCAAACATTTCAAGAAAACCACGGCAGAACTTTAAACCAAGCAAAGCAGACTTCCAAGTGTGGGACCGTGAGCGGCAGCATAGGTCATATGCCTATGAGGCTGCTCATCACCCCTCAGGGCAGGATGGGGCTGGGGACTTTGCATGTTCTACAGATATTGCCAGAGATTCTGGTCCAGGTAACCATCAGATCTCTTGAAAAAACAGCTTCTTCAGTATCAAGTCCATTTTCCGACTCCCCCATGAGCAAGGCTGGTGTAAGAAGGCATCCTTGATTTTCCCGGAACGGGGCACAGCCCGGCCTCTGAACACAGACACCCACTCCTATGACTCAGCCCTACTGTACTGAGGAAATCCTTCCTCCTTGGGCCATAGATAAAAAGCATCACCCTAAAGAATGGAAATACCTAATTCAGGATTCCCAAGGGAAGGATTGGATAGAAAATAAAAGGTCAGTATCCTTTATAGGTTCGTGGGTTTGGGCTAAAAGCATGAGATGGCCCTGGTATGAATCAGGAGCGTATTGTATGGCTGGAAAGGCACTTGTGTGATTCAGAGTTTCCATGGGCCTTTAAAAAAATGAGAAACATCTGTTAGAGCAGTAAACAGCTGTCCCCCCCCAAATTTCACAGTTCTGAGAGGATGCCGCCAAGGTGGGGCTCCCCCCACACCTGCTGTTTCTGGGCTCTCATGACAATCCCTGCAAATACCCTCAGTGCTCGTGATGACAGCAGGCTCCTTCCAAACAGGAAAAGAAGTTATAACTGAAAACCCTCACTTCTTCCATCACAGCAAAAAGCCAAGCCTCTCACCGCAGGAGACCGTTACACTTCCACCTCGAGAGGGCAGGAAGTGGGAGACTTGGAAACCCTATTGTCAACTGATCACTCAGACATCCCAAAGACGGGAGGCCAGGCTTTGCCACTTCAGACCGTTGGTCTCACTGGAGTCTTGGCAGCAGAAATCCCATAAGGGTGGGCTGCCCTCTCCAGACTATTTATTTGGCATTACCAGAGGCAACTGCCAAAATCCAAGAGGACACAAAACCGTGTGACGGCTCTTTCTCAGAAATGTGGATGATATGGGAGAACGCATGTACGCATTTTTTCCCTTTGAGTGCACTGGTTATGGTTTCTTATTTATATCAACGTGGGAAGAAGGCTGGCAAATTGACATATGAATGCAGCCCTCCAGATGCCTGGTCCGAATTTCAAAGATGACTTTCTCTTCTGCAAACTTCTTGTGCCTTCCTGGTTGCCTTTCTTAATAGTGTTGGGGTTTTTTTGCTTTATTTTATTATTTTGTTTCTTAAGCGCGCGAGTGTCCCCTTATGTTAGGCTGCGAAAGCCGGTGCTTCTTAGCATCCCCAGATGGGCTCCTTGGTCCCATCAGGTGGGGGTGCACAGCTCCCAGTCTGGATGACACCCTCTGCCAGCAGCTCTGGGTGACAGCTCTCACCACTAGGGGCCTCCCTAAGAGAAGTGATCGTGGTGTTCCCCAACACGAAAGCCCAGCCTCTGCTCCCTTGGTGTGTGGCCTCCAGGGGGGTGCCAGGAATTTAAGGAGCCTTAGCAGCCCCACACTGGCTGGGCTAGACAGATGCACAGCTGTTAGGGGAAGCTTTTCTTTCTTGACATTCTGGGGACCTGGTCATGAAAACCTGGGACCAAGACATGACTTGACCAGTGGTGATGCTGTAACCTTCAGCTTCCATCTAGGAGTCAAGAAAGCAAAAGGTGGGACACTTGGTTTGAACCTGTACAACACACCCTTCCCAGCTCTCGGCTTCCTCCTGTGGGCTTCACTCCCTCCACAGAAACCCACTAAGATCAGAGGCAGGAGGATGAGCAAGAAAGAAATCTGCAGCATGGGGTCAGCTGCTATTGGTCTTGACCTCAGACATACTGTCCTAGAGGTCTAGAGTGGAGCCAGTAGCCTATTATTTGCATTCCGCTTCTCAACTGATTTGCATCATAGGGAAGAACCCAATTGCTGAGAAGCATTTACATATTATTTTGAGCTGACTATCTAGGAGTTACTTTGAGCTTCTAGAAACTAAAATGGTTTTCTAAACCAACCCATATTGGAATCCTTATAAGTCCAGAACATAAGTACACAAAGTATGTATGTGCACAGACATATGCACACATCTCCAGACATGTACACATGTATGCAGATATATAAACGTATGTCAGTGAAGACATGTATGTGTGTGTGCACGTGGACCTGCGTATGTATGTATGTATGTGTGGTCATGAAGGTGTGTTTAGATGCATGAGTGTAGTATGTGCAGACACATGCATACATCCGTATTCTTACCTGCTGGCCCCTCCAATAGCTGTTCAAAACTTGGGATAATTTGTTCTTGTCTCTTTAGTCCTATTACTGTGCTCTGATAGGAGGGACTGAGCAACCTAAACTCAGCGCTAACAACCATCCAGAGAATCTTCTCTCGAGGATCTTCGCCAGCACTGCAGGGATCTAGTGCCATGGGAGGCTAGGTGTGGCCCAAGGCAACAGCCTGCGTGCTTTTACCCCTGAACATACCATCAGCAGCTTCCTGCCAGCAGTAAGTGTGGCTGCCGGATGTGGTTAGGGAGCAAACTGGCCCGACTCCAACTATCACACTTCTGTGCAACCATGTTGTGACCTGGTTCTCCAACCTGGCTCTGGGGGCTGCTCCTGCTGGGCACCAGTTAGGACGGGGCTCCGTGAGTCTGTGCAAGGCTGTGATTAGAGAAAGCAAGAGAGCGCTCCTGCCTGGGAAGGGAAGTCAGCACACGAAGGAGCTGCTTCCACAGGCAGGGCCAGCAACGTCAAGGAGGCCGCAGTCCTTGAAGCACTTCCTAGTGACCCCAATTATTCTATTAGTAGCCATGGTAATAAACACTCGGCAGCACCTCTCCACTGACGTCTGCAGCAACCCCCCAGGGTCACATGCTGCTAACTTCCAGCCTAAAGGCGGAAACCACCTTCCTGCTTCGCTGCTGGGTAGAAGAGGTAGGCCTGGGGTAGGGGGGTGGGGTTCTGCAGCTCTCAAGTGTAGATATTCCAGGGAAAGGCAGCACTTCCAGAGAAGACCTTGCAGACCTCATCTACAACCTGCAAAAACTGTATTCATGTGCACAGAAGCACCAACGGTCCCTTGAGGACCTGTGTTTTGGTTTCCTGGGGGAGGGTGGGTGGGAAGGGCAGCTTCAATAATCACCAACCGCAGTGCACTGCACATCTGAGTCACTTCCATGTGACCCTTGGTAAAGACATAAATAGACCCTTTGAAGTGTGGGTCCCTCAAGGAGGAGCGATATGCTTGCAGGGCCTTGCAAAGGGTACTGACTAACTCCACGCTCCTCCAGCCTCCCGGCCTCCTCCTGCTTCCTCTTCCTTTTGGCGAAAGGAAAACACATGGAAATGACAGGGAAAGGCCATGAGGCTGGACATTTCCTGGCTGTCATTGCTGCTGAGTGCAAAGAGGGGACACTGAGGGGGTAAAGCTGGGAAGAGGAAGCCCAAAGCCAGTGTGGGGGGCTGCCTGGTCAAAAGCAGGCTGCAGAGCATGTGCTGAGCCCTCTGGCGCCTGGGGAATGTTGGGGGGTGAAAACGTGGCTGGCCTGCTGTCTGAGAGGTCTTTCCTCCATTCATTCCTTTCTTTATCCAATGTGCATGGACCAAATGCTGGCTGGAGCTGTCGGGTGCACTGAGAATTCAGCGGTGAAGCTGACAGCTGAGATCCCTGCCTGCAGGAAGCTTCCATTCTACAAGGGGAGCCTCACAGCAGACAAGTCATGAACACTCCTCAACCATCTCCTCCAACAAAAATGTGCTGGGCACCAACGTTGTCAAACGAAACACACGGGGGAATAAGCACTCAGGCACACCCATGCTGAGCCAAATTGTTCAATACAAATCTGTATTGATTACAGGAGTGGAGGGGTGGAAAGGGAGGTTCATGCCAAAGGACTTACCTTTCAGAGGTTTCTTACAGTGGGACTGAACTGGCCACTTGCACCCATCTTCTGAAGATGGTTCTGTGGGTGCAAAGGTAAGGCCACACACCTCCTCCACTTACCCTGTGCCCAGCCTCTGACTGGCCAAAGAGCACCTCGGAGATGTCCACACCATCAAAGTGCCGGTCTTGGGGCAAGCTGGCCTGGGCCAGGGCTACCACCGTCGGGAAGATGTCCAGGACGCTGCAGAAAGAACAAGTTCAGGATGGCCCCAGCTCTTCCGACTCTCTCCCTGGCCCTGCAGTGTCAATGCTTACCTGAACTAGCCCCGAGCAAGCGCCAACAGCCTCCTGCACGTCCCACCCTCTCTATCTGCCTATCTTTCCTTCTGGTTCCACCTCGATTTCTGCTCTTACGAAAGGCAAAACGGGATGGTATTGCCTGAGCTCAAATCTCAGCTCTGCCACCTAACTTCTCAATTCCCTCAGTTATCTTAGTCTCTAAAATGGGTATGATAATACAGTAGCGCCTACCTTGTCCCAAGGAGATACATTCCAAGACCCTCAGGTACTGTGGATAGTATCGAACACAATTGCCTCGATCAGAACACGTTTCTATTCATGGCTTCCACCTACAAATGCCTTTTCCATTTTAACTGAGTACTTATCACACACTGAGGCCGTAACTTTGCAGTTTTTTTTGTTTGTTTGTTTTGTTTTGTTTTGCAGTTTTTGGTTGGGTGGGGTTTGAACCCACCACCTCCAGTATGTGGGGCTGGCACCCTACTCCTTTGAGCCACAGGTGCCGCTCCATAACTTTGCAGTTTGAGGCAACAAAAAACTAGCATAAACTTTATTTCTTTTTTCGCCACTTCACAGATAGAAGATCTGTTCTTACCATGGATCTCAGCAACCTCGGCATACAACCTTTTGCTTTCCTTTTGAAGTCAAGAACTTTCACTTTTTCACTTAAAGGAAGCACTTGAAAGGCTTGTCTCTGACACACTTGTGTGGCCAGCATCCCTACTTTTGCATGTTGAGACCATTCTTAAGTAAAAATAAGCATCACTTAAACACAAGCACTGTGATCGTCAGCTGTCAATCTGATAACCTAGAAGGCCCCTAACTGTGTACGGAGCAGGTAGCGCGTATGGCATGGATCAGCCGGGCAAAGGGATGATACATGCTGGATGAGATGGGGTGAAATTTCATCACGCTACTCAGAGAGGAGGGCAATGTAAAATGTATGAATTGTTCATTTCTGGAATTTTCCATTTAATATGTTCAGATCTCAGTTAACAAGTGATTGAAACTGTGGAAAGCAGAACTGTGGATAAGGCCTGCCTCCGAGGGCGGTTGTGCAGAGGAAGCACAGAGGTGAGGCACGGAGAGGCCGGCCCCACAGCAGACAGAGCATGCTACGTGTCTGCGTGTAATTATTCACAGGGGCACCCACGGAAGCCCATCTAAGAACTAAGGGGTTCTACCTGTCACCAACGGGGCCACACCCACTTGGTGAGAGGGAACAGTGACAGGTGTCTGCAAAGGAATGTTCACCTTGTTGTTCATCACCTGGGTCTCCGTATTATATTAATACAAATGCAGTCTCTGTTTAGAATGTCACGATATGGAAACAGATCACCCCGTTTATTTTAGCTCTTTTTGCCCATTACAAAATGGTGAATGTTTGTGGTAGAAAAAAATAAGAACATTCAGAAATATATATATATATATAACACGCACACAGTCCATCACCCTAAGGCAGCCATCATTAACATTTTGGGGGATTTTATCCATGTGATTTTTTTTTTTTTTTAAGTGATGTGGTCCAATCTCACTTAACCTGACAACATAGCTCCCTCCAGCCTGCTGTGCTCACCTGGAGAAAGCACTTCAGCAGGAACAGAGAGACTGCCTCATAAAATTTGGGTATTTTGACCCTCCAGATCGCACACTGAAATTCCATCCCCAGCTTCGGAAGTGGGGCCAGAAGAGAGGTGTTTGGGTCAGAGGGCAGGTTCCTCATGAATGGCTTGGTCCCTCCCTACGGTAATAAGGGAGTTGCTGCTCTGTTCCCAGGAGACCTGATTGTTAAAATTGCCTGGCACCTCCCTCCCCTCTCTGTCTCCCTCTCTCTTTTTCTCTCTGTCTTTCACTCCATGCTCCTGTTTGCTCTTTGTCATGTGTGAAAGCATCTGGAGTCCCCGGCCAGGAGCAGCTGCTGGCACCATGCTTCTTGTATACCCTGCAGAACTATGACTCAAATAAACCTCTTTTCTTATGAACCTACTCAGGCTCAAGTATTCCTTTATAGCAACACAAACAGACTAAGACACTGGCTTTTCAACAGAGCTGTTTATCTGAGGGCCAGACCAACTCAGAGTCCATGGGGATTGCTGGAGGCAGCAGGGCTGGGCCAGGGGGAAGCTGGACTTCCCCAAGACAGAGCCCCTCATCCCTGAGGCTGGGTAAGCAGTAGACCTCAGGCTCACACACCACTCCCCTATCTCCCCATCCTGAGGTCTTAGCGGGGGTCTCTGCCCTCTAGAAGGGAGCTACAGGAGGGACTTGTCCTGCGGCTCTACCTACGACCCCACTCAGAGTCTGTGCACTGACTACAGTACAGAATGTTTGTGTTTGCCTTCAGCTTTTGTAACCGGCGGCTTATCTCTTAAGATATGTGCCCCAGGGACCTGGCATCCCACACGGATGCAAAGTGAAGGAATGCAGAGTCAGCACTCCCAAAGCACAGAACAGCCCAGAAACCTGTCTGGAGTCCAAGGTTTCTGCCACAAACCGGAAAGCAAAGAAGACCACAAAGCAGTCTGAAAAGGCCACAGTGGTTTGGGGCTGTTTGTTCGAGTTTTCTCTAAATTGCGCCCCTATGAGAGATGAGCGTCACAGATGGGTCAAATCAGCAAGAAAGAGAAACAAGATCTGTGTTAAGAGTCTGGAAAGCATTGCGCACTTTCTTTTTTCCATTGTATTTTACCCCCTGTCCTGAGGTTAAGCATCCTAATTACATAGCACTGAGTCAAATGTTCACGGTATCCTAGCATCTCAGAGTTGGGCAGCAGCCTCAGAGGCTCCCGGTGCACCCGGGGCATAGAGAGGACCACTTGCCCGTGAGAAAAGCATCGGCGCATCCAGCAGTGACTCAGGCTGCTCGGGGCCGTGTGGTACACACAGCACTGGCAAGCTCAGGCTGCAAAAGATCCTTCCTTGAGTAATGGAGAAAGCCGAACCACTGAGGTTCACCCTGGAAGGGGGAGATGTCCCCTGGCCACACGGCTCGAGGCCATCCCAGGGCTGGGCCCCTGTCTAGATGTGAACATGGAGGAAGGCAGTGACTCCAAGCCTCAAACCCCACCTAAGACGTTGGCCCTGAGGGTCTTTGAAAACCCTGGAGAAAGAGACAAAGAAACAACTGCACTTCCAGGTCTTGCCATTCATCTCAGTGCTTGGCTGTGGGCAGAGCGGCTTTCCAATTTTCATGAGACCTGGGCACTTTTGCCCTGTGGGTCTCCTCCTCCAGTAAAAAGCAAATATATTAAAAATTCTATTTTATGACTGCAGCAATGTCAAGATGAATATATATAGTAAGCATTTATATGTATGTGTATATATATATGTTCTATACATAAGAATACAAATAAGGATGGCACCCATAGCTCAATGGTTAGGGCGCTGGCCACATACACTGGGGTTGGCAGGTTTGAACCCGGCCTGGGCCTGCTAAACAACAATGACAACTACAACAAAAAAATAGCCAGGCGTCGTGGTGGGCGCCTGTAGTCCCAGCTACTTGGGAGGCTGAGGCAAGAGGATTGCTTAAGCCCAAGAGTTGGAGGTTGCTGTGAACTTGGTGCTTTGTCTCAAAAAAAAAAAAAAAGAATAAAAATAAGGCCTGACAATTAAGTTTGTGAATTCATCCTAGAAAAGTGCTGCATACCTCATTGCTGAATATCACTATGGTCACCTTTGAAGTAGTCCCCTTGGAGAGCTATACACTGATGCCAGCACCTAGTCTACCCTTCACAGCAATTTTGGAACTCTTTTTCTGGAAGGGCCATCAGAGCTGTTGTTGTATAGCACATAAAAAGCACACAAAAATAATGAACACCACTCAGCAAGACACTTCTAAAGGTTGACACAAACACAGCTGTGAGACACTGATATACCAAGGTTATGAACCTTCCTGATGTGTCTGTACAGTGCTGCCAACATAAGCACAGTGGCAAATTCACAAACTTAATTGTAAGACCATGTATCACAACAGTTCTGATGATCATTCCAGAAAACAAGTTCCTTTGAAGAGTGGGCTAGTCACTGGCATGGATGCATAGCTTCCCAAGGGGAGTACTGTAGAGGTGACTGTGGTGATATTCAGCAATGAGGTATGAGGAAAACTCACCTTTTCTAGGGTGAGTTCCTGAACTTCATTGTCAGACCTTATATTAAGCCATTTTATCCCAACAAAAGTCCTTTGTTTCTTTTGATTTTAAGAAAACTAAAATTTTCCTAAGTCTCATGGGCCCTGGCACTGTGCCCTGTGGAGAAGAGGACCCAGCTTCTTAAGGGAGGAAACCCCACTTCAGTCAGCTTTGCAGTTATATTAATAGTAGGGGCAGTTAGGAGCCTCCTCTCATGCAGGGAGAGGGCTGAGATCTGCAGAAGGGCACAAAAGGCTGTCCTTGATGTGGGCAAGGTGACGTCTTTACAAGTTTCTTTGCCCCTATGAAAATATTTTCTTTTTTCTTCAGGTGGCTCCAACCGTAGCAAGTGTACATATATGTGTTTGCATTCAAGGCATTGGGAAACAAAGATGGGAATGGAGATCGAGCAACAGGACAAGGGTGCAGAAAGGTCTTGCCAGCTGGGCCCAAGGTGTGCAGGCTAGAGGAAGCACAGGGACCACAGAGGAAGAACTCGGCCTTCAGGAGCATGAGGATGGACGTTAGGGTCCCACGCTGGGTGCTCCTGGGGTGTGTGCATCCTGGGGGTAAGGGATGGAGAAGGGGATCTCCTAGAGGCTGAGGACACCTCTATCTGGGGAAAAGGTGCAACTGGTCTGAGGACAGAAGTGAGAAGAGGGAGGAATTGCTCAGCAATGCAGTGGAAGTGCTTGGACCCGGACAGAGGGGCAGTGTTTGTGTTCCCTCCCTTCCAACTGAAGGCAAGGAGAGCAGAACTTCCTCCAGTGGGAGAATAGGAATTGTCCCTAGGACATGGGAGCAGTTCTTTTTAAACACTAAGTTGTAAGTTTTTCTCTGCATTTAGTTTTGTTCCCTGCATTGTTACTCCCTGTCATGATCCCCAAGCAATGCTAGGTACCCACTGCTTCCCGGTCTCAGCCACGCCCAAGGGCTGCCTCTCTGGCAGCCTCTCTCCACCCACAGGTACCTGTTGGAGGCCAACATGGCCCCAACAGCTGTGATTTCAGGGAGAGCAGGGGTCCCACAGCATCAGGGGATGCCTCTCAGCAAACTGCGCTGCCCCACACAGGGGAGAGAGAGCTGCCAGGAATGGGGCTGGGACTCAGACCACCTCCCTTCCTCCCAGGCAAGAGGAGGAACCTGGAAAGGGGACCTGTGATTAGGCCCTGCCCTGCGGTGACACTAACATGATGGTGGCTGCTATTTCCAAGGCCCGCTCTATACCTCCATACAGGCCAGAACCAGCAGAATCCCCCTTCCACATACCTGACTGTCTTGCAATATCTGCAAAGAACCACGAGGTAGTCCAGGGGATTATCTGTTCTCCTGGCTAAACAGTAACTTCAGCTGTTTTCCAAATGACATTGTTTTGGGTCCTTTTTACTATTCTGGTTGCCTCATACCTGCCCCAGTTCATCCCTGAAAGCTTGGTCCTTATTCTGAGCAGAGATGGGAGCCCCAGTTCAGACACAGAGCAGGCCCTTTCTTCCTCTTGTACCTGGCTAAGAGAAATTACCGTATATACTCAAGTATAAGCCGACCCAAGTATAAGCCGACCCCCTTAATTTTACCCTAAAAACTGGGAAAACTTAGTGACTCGAGTATAAGCCGAGGTGGAAAATGCAGCAGCCACTGGTAAATCTCAAAAATAAAAATATATACCCAAAACAATTACAATAATTAAGGAATCAGTAGGTTAAATTCTGATACCCTCACATCAGATACAGCTGAAGCTCTGTTTGGACATACAGATGATGAGGAGGAGGAATCCAGTTTTGAAGGATTTTAACCTTTGTGATTTAGCTTGATTACCTGTTAAGCTAAGCGCACCGAATCAAATAACCTGAATGACCCGAGTATAAGCCAAGTTCGGGGTTTTCGCCACAAAAACTCGGCTTATACTCGAGTATATACGGTAACAATTTCCCAAGTAGGTAGTATTAGGTTTGCCGTCTTGTCAAAAACAACTATAAAACTGGGCAGAATATGTAAAACAACCACTTTATGGCACTGGACAAGACACAACACAAGGCTGAGATTCTTGAGAAAGGGGTAAGCTTCACAACAGCTTTCTTCCTGGAAACAATTTCCCAACTGAAGAATGAGGAATTGGAGCCCAAACAGAAAGTTTTAATCTTACTGAGCCCAAGATACATGATCTGATGTTAAAAACAGAGATTAGAATTCAGGCTGGCTAAGGCAGCCAAAATTTTTGTTACAGCCTAATAGAAGAAAGCGTGGTGAATAAGCTCCTGAAACAGGTATAGAACTTGTACTCAGGTTTCTACCGAAATCCTAAGCAGTACATAGAAAGGCTATCTGGAGTCTGATAGACTGCACTTGCCAAGGGCTGCAAGTGGAAGAGAAATTTCGAAGTTAATTTCTTTTTTTGTTTGTTTGTTTGTTTGTTTGTTTTTGTTTAGTTTTGTTTTGTTTGCAGTTTTTGGCTGGGGCTGGGTTTGACCCCACCACCTCCGGCATATGGGGCTGGGGCCCTATGAGCCACAGGCACTGCCCTGAAGTTAATTTGTACTAAGAAACCCTCTGAGCAAGCAAGCTTAGAGAGATAATTGTGAAAATCCTAGGGCATTCAGATGAGACCTCACAGAAGTCATGCATAAAGCATTAAACACACACACACAAACACACACACTAAAAGTAGGGGTTAGGCCCTAAAGAGTACTATCTAGATAAATCCTAAAACCACACCGTGACGAGATCAATGTCATCCTCCTTAATTTAACTACCACATAATACAAATCAGCATTCTGAAAAAGAAACTATAATAATATAAAATTTCTACAATACATAATTTACAGTGTCAACCTACAGTGAAATGTTACAAAATATGCAAAGAGGCAAGAAAAGGAATCCATGCCATAAGAACAAAAGTTGATAGAAATATTAGAAACAATCCTACAAATGACCATGATGTCACAACTGGCAGATGAGAACTTTAAAATAACTACAACAAATATGTGAAAGGATTTAGTGGAAAGGTGAAAGGATATTAGCAGATCAATGGCAGCTTAATAAAATGCCAATTCTAGAACTGAAACACTCAATAACAAAAGTATAGAATATACTGCACATGATTAACACCACAATGGAATAAACTTCTATACCTTCTATACCTCTGTTTGTCCAAAATATACGTAATTTTGATACTTTACAGAATGGCAAACATTATGGCATTGTTAGTTAAAAGAGAATGAGAGATGTCTGGGTTTGGGAGACTGATAACCATATTCTTACAAATCACATAATTAAAACAACAAAAACTGCCTAATACAGAGTCTAGCCCTGTTGAAACCAATAAAGAAAACAGACAATCCTAATAGGCAGGAAATATTACTTTAAAATTGGACCTATTTGCTTTGGCATCCCTTTTTCCTAGAATGGTATAGGGCACTGTGCCTGAGGCAAATGCATGAATTTTAAATCACAATTTCTAATGATTTTGACTTACAGGTAATTAAACTCTATGAATTACATAACATCCTTCATATTATATAATAAGCAATATGTACATTTATGTGAAATTAAAATGGAGAAATTCTTTAAAAAGGCACTATCTAAATTTCTTCCAAGTGGTAAATAATCTTTTTTTTGAGACAGAGCCTCAAGCTGTCACCCTGGGTAGGGTGCTATGGCATCACAGCTCACAGCAACCTCCAACTCCTGGCTCAAGCAAGTCTCCTGTCTCTGCCTCCCAAGAAGCTGGGACTACAAGTGCCTGCCACAACACTCGGCTTTATGGGGTTAAAGTATTGGTATTCTTCCTTAATTGAATGAAAAGGCTTCATGAAGATAAAATTTTCTGACAGTTATAAAGACAAAAGTAGCAATTCATATAATTTGGGTAATAAGGGATTATTAACTTTTGAGGAATGAAGTAATCAACTTCAAATGATATTATTAATTAATAATATATACAAATGTTAGTAATTCAGGATTATAGATAATATTCTATAAGTCTCATCATCCAATTTATATTGATTTTTGGTGTAGTTTTCCACTGTATTTGAACCAACTTTAAAATTTTTTTTCCTAATGTTATTGGATGTGAAGAGTTCTAAAAAACGTTCCTGCCACTTTCCCCTCCCAAGATTTCCCACCCATGAATATGTTGTACCTGTGATTACATTATGTTACTTGGTAAAAGGGAGTTTTTATAAATGCCTTTAAGCTTTAATTAGTTGACTTAATGAAAAATTCAATTAACCTGGGTAGGCCCAATCTAATTACATGAGCCCTTAAAAAGCAGAGAATGTTTTCTTGTTGGTAGCAAAAAGAGGAAGAACGATTCCAAGCAGAAGATTCAACATGCCACTGCTAAAGTAGAAAATGGAGGGGACCATGAGGCAGGCAATGCAAGAGGCCTCTAAAAGCTGACAATAGTCCCCAGCTGACAACCAGCAAGGAAACAGGAACCTCAGTCCACAACTACAAAAACTGAGTTCTGCCAACAATCTGAATAAAGTTGAAAGTAAATTCTTTCCAAGAGCTTTCAAATAAGAGCACAGGCTAGTCAACACCTTGATCTCAGCCTCGTGTGACCTTCAGCAGAGAATTCAGCCAAACCTACCTGGACTTTTGACGTATAGAAGTGCAAGATAATAAGGACATGTTGTTTTAAAAACACGAAGTTTGTGTTAATTTCTTATGCAACAAAAGAAAACACATGATGAATCTATATTATGTGTTTTAAAAAGTAATGAATCTTCTTTGCATTCAACATTTTTTTAAAAGTAGAGAGGATTAAAACATTCATATACTCATGTAGGTAAAGAATGCCATATAATTCTTGGACTGTATTATCATACTATCATACTGCTTTTCATTGATACTGCTCATCTATATATTTGTTGTAATGCCAACAGTAAAAAATATAAATAAGCATTTCCTTAGCTCTGTGTGTGCTTCATGGGAAATATGGTAATATTCTCTAAAGCACATATTGCTTAAAGTGTATTTTCATCATCAGATTTACATTTTGTGCATATAGTTTTTATAACAAGCTGTTCAAATTCTCTAGAAAAGGTAGCATGTCCTATTTTTATGTTCATCCCATTGCATTTCAAAATTATGACATAACTCTGAAGTACCAAAAAATAATATTCAGAAATTTGAAAAAAAAAATTACGGCCTTCGAAAATTTATTGATGTAAATGACTGGCCATGATTATAAATAATTAACATCAGATTTTAAGCACATTCCTTATACTGGACTGAAACAAGAGGAAGAATCAATTGGTGACTACTCCAACAAAGCCTAATTTCATCTTTAGAATATTTATTCTCGTTACAAACATCATCAAATTTCCTTTAAAAATTACCTGTGGAAATTATCTTTAAAATGGATGCTTATCCAATTGAAAGATTAAAAAGTATGATGGCCTTTGTCTCTTCCTTGTATCTGATCAGACATTTTCTCTTAAAATTAAATCAATTTCGTATCAATTTTGTGTTTACTGTGAAGAAAGCCCTGTACATCTTGGTCATGTTTTGCCCTTAGCAGCACTCATTAGAATTTAGATGATGTGAAGTAGTAAAGAAAGAGTGCTTAAAAGCTATGTATCCTCAGCTGGCACTACAGCTCATGCCTATATTTCCAGGTACTTGAGAGGCTGAGGCAAGAGGATCACTTGAACCCAGGATTTGAGGTTATAGTAAGCTATGATTAGCCAGTGCACTCCAGCCTGCATGACAGAAACTCTATATTTGTTTAAAAAAAAAAAAAAAAAAAGTTATACATTTTCTATATATTCTGATTTAAGGTTCTCAATCATCCTCTGGACAATGGTCTATCCAGTGATATTTGGAAAAGCATAATAAATTACAAAGAATTAAATTGAGAGTAATTCCTCCCAACGTACTATATAACCCAGACAATTTAAAATATTAAGAGAATGAGAGCGGAAATGTGGGTACTTAAGGGAAGTCATATCTTGATGTGCTTGCATTGCTAGAAATAATGATTTAACAAGTTTAAAACCAATTTTCAACTGTTTATTATAAGTAAGTTAGGAATTGAATTAAGAAAATGATTGCCGATGACAGGCAAAGGGAACAGAGAGAAGAGAGAAGTGGATCAGAGGAAAGCATATATGCATTCAGACTGCAGGACCAGTACTAGGAATCTCAAGTCCGTTGCAAGAGCCACAGACTAAAGCCTGGCACTTTCACACAAAGAACAGTCTTGCCAGAGCTTCACCCCTTCTCAAGTACAACTGGGCTCAAAGATCACTGAGCACTGAGAAACAAGGCTCTCTTGGGTAGGGGTTGCCCTCTCAGGGAAAGTGAACACATTTTGCATTTTGGAAGTTAGGAAAATAGCAAGAGAGTGCAGTTCATGCTGGGAACAGTACAAGCACCTAAACCTCGGTGGGAGAGAAAATGTCTCTTAGGGAGATAAGGAGAAAAATCCCTCTTTTCTTATCATTTCTTGGTAAGGCACAGTGTGTGTCTGCTTGTCTGCCCGCAAGTTTCCTGGGGGTCTAACTGCCCCTGTTGTGATTTGTGTGTGTGGTCTGATTAAGGTCTGCTTTGACATCCTGCCTCTGGACTGTGTTTCCTATCCCATGCTCTATGTTAAAATCAAAAATAATAAGTACAAATTCTAGACAAAATAGGAACAAATATTTGAACGAAGGCTATCAAAAAAGAAGAAAGGTACTTGGGAGCCACTGACTCTTGGAAGATGACACTAAGTGAATTTCACATTTTTATGACTTTAAACCAAATCAAATCAATGCTTTGGAGGCTAATATATTAGAAAACTCAAAGATTTATTGGCTTGAAAACCAGAGAAAGGAGTGAGAAAGTAAGATGGATTTGACAAAAAAAGAAAGGAAAAATAAAATTCTACTTATAAGAAACTGCCAAAATCTCACGCATGCACCAGAAGACTTCAAAAAGCCCCAATAAAATTAATTAAATTAAGATTTCAGTTACTGTCACCTCAAGGGAAACTAAGTTTGTAGCTAAAGCTAAACTAAATTAACTTGCTGTCTTCAAAATAATCAGCACTCTCAGGGACAAATTTCAGTCTGTATAATGCATTTTTTATCATGTCCAAATTAAATGCAAAATTACCTGACATAATAAAAAATAAGAAAACATGACCCACCCTCAAGAGAAAAAGCAACCAGTAGAGACTGAGAGATAGCCTAGATGTTTAATTAGCATCAGAAGATTTTTAAACCTCTGTAATAACTATGTTCAAAAAAATAAAGGTAACATGCTCAAAGTAAGTAACGAGACTGAATATCTGAATACAGAAAACTATAAAAAAGAACTAAATGGAAATTTTAGAACAAAAACTAAAATATCAAAATTTAAAAGTCACAAGATGAGCTTCTCATCTGATAGGTTATGAAAGAAAAACAATTAATAAAATTGAAATTTACTCAATCTGAAGAACAGAGAAGAAAGTTGAAAAAAATTACAGAAGCCATGGGAGGCGCCTGTGGCTCAGTGAGTACAGCACCAGCCCCATGTATCGAGAGTGGTGGGTTCAAACCTGGCCACTCAGAGGATGAAGCAAGAGAATCACCTAAGTCCAAGAGTTGGGTGTTGCTGTGAGCTGTGACTCTACTGCACTCTAAGGAGTCTTTTTTTTGTCTTTAAGAAAAAAAAAAAAAAAAAAAGAAAGAAAGGAAGGAAGGAAGGAAGGAAGGAAAGAAAAGAAAAAGTTAAAGAAACCCATAGGATAATAAAAGGTCTAAAATACAAAAAACTAAAGAATCAAAAAGAAAATAGACCGAAAATAACATAGAAAAAAATTTAGAACAATGGCCAAAAAATTATTCAAATTAAGTGAAAAAATTCAAATTAGTTAAAGAACATAAATTTACAAACTTAAAAGGCACAGCACACCCAAACAAAATAACTGTAAGCACATCATAATAAAACTGATACAAATGAAAGATAAAGATTTTTAAATTAACCAGAGAAAATACATTAAATGCAAAAGAACAATGATTTAAAGTGTCAATGATCTGTCATTGAGACCTACAGGCTTATCAAAAATTATGGAGGCCACTTTCAGCTGCAGAAATTAAAATTTTTTTTTTTTTTTTATAAAAAGACTGCCAACATAGAATTCTATAGTCCTGAAAAGTATTCACAAAGAATGAAGACTAAATAGATTTTTTTTCAGGTAAGAGTAAATGGAGATATGAATATCTGTACTTCAAGAAATACTAAAGGAACTTCTTCAGGCTAAAGGAAAGTCTATGAAATGGAAACTTGGATCTTTAGAAAGACAAACTATTAAAATGCAAAATAGCTAATTAAATATAAAAGACTACTTGTTCCTCTTAATCTGTTCAAAATACATAAGACTGTTAAAACATTTTACATAAAGTGGCATAATATAACCACTAAACAGATTGTTAATAGATTGAGAAAGTGCTGTTAATAAAAACTAACCATAAAAGACATATATAAAGCAAATAAGCATACAGATAAGTTAAAATTGAATTATAAAGTATACTTATATAAGTCCAAAAAAAGGACAGGAAAAGCAAAATCACCATGGAACAAAATCCACAACACAAATATCTAAATTTAAACATTTCAATAATTATATTAAATGTTAACAAACTAAATGATGGGCAAAAATTGTCAAAATAAATTTTAATACATGAAATTTGACTATCCACTACTTATAAAACATATGCTTTATATAAAGCCACAGATACACTGAAAGTAAATGACTAAAAAAAAAATACATGGAGAAAACAAAAATCAAAGGAAACACAGCGGATGTGGGACTCTTTTGGATCTAGAGCCCCTCTGTGTCCAGGGCAGAACAGTGGGCAGAGATCAGTACTCAGTGAAAGCTGGTGCATGGTGGGGCTGTCCAGCATTACTCAATTGGAAAGGAGGGCTGACCTCTTAAGTCATGTTGAGCCTGAGTCACTTTAACATTGTGACTGTTCTCCAATAAGTGCTCCCTAATGCTGTGTGTTATCAGTCACGCAGAAGGAAAAGAAGACCACTCTTCAATTAAAAAATTAGGCTTCTCACCTTTTTTCTTTTTACATTAACAATTATACATATTTTTTTTAAAAAAATCATTGACCACTTATTTTTGGAAGTATGAGGAGGGGAAAAATGTTGTAAACGAAGAGTAAACATGTAATGATTACTACAAAAAAGAGAGAGACAGAGAGAAAAAGAAACTTGTATACAGAGTAATAACAAAGAGGAACATTTCACAAGATTTTTAAGTCAATTAATCAAGTCAAGAACACAAACATCATAAATGTGTAGGTACTCAGTAACAGAACTTTAAGTTACATAGAGCAAAAACTGATGGATTTTTAAATACAGTAAAGTCTCTAATAACAGTTAAAATTTTTAATATTATTCATCAATTGGGAGAAAATATAGGATTAAAATCATTAAGGAGACAAAAGATCAGAACAACACTACTAAACATCATGAAATAATTGATACTTAAAGACCACAACACCAAGTATGTGTCGAATACACACATTCCTTTAAAGTGCATGCAGAGAGCCCCTCGGTGGTGGCTCACACCTATAATCCTAGTACTCCAGGAGTCAGAGGCAGCTGGAATGCATGAGCTCAGGAGTTGGAGACCAACCTGAGCTAGAGTGAGACCCCATCTCTAAAAATAGCCCAACGTTGTGGTGGCCACCTAAAGTCCCAGCTACTCAGGAAGCTGAGGCAAGAGGATCACTGGGGCCCAAGAGTTTGAGTTTGCTACCAACTATGATGCCAGGGCACTCTACCAACGACGACAAAGTGAGACTCTGTCTCAAATAAATAAATAAAGTGCATGTAGAATGTTCAGGATAGTTCTCACAGTGGGCAATAAAACAAATTCAATACATTTAAACTGACTGAAATTACACAGGTATTTTCTCTCACCAGAGTAAAATTACACTAGAAAAAATAATGGGTTGTTTTTTGAAAAAAAAAAAAAAAAAAAACAAGAAATTAACACATTTCAAATAATTCAAGTATCAGAAGAAACCATAAAGTTCCACCTTAAGAGACCTGAAAAAAGAAAAGAAAAATGAAACCACAGTAAGTCAAAGAAAGGGAATCATTAAGATAGGAACAGTAGGCCAGGTCTGATGGCTCACACCTGTAATCCTAGCACTCTGGGAGGTCAAGGCTAGTGGGTTGCCTGAGCTCACTGGTTTGAGACCAGCCTGAGCAAGAGCAAGTTCCCATCTCTAAATAGCTGGGTGTTGTGGTGGGTGCCTGTAGTTCCAGCTACTCCAGAGGCTGAAACAAGAGAATCGCTTGAGCCCAAGAGTTTGAGGTTGCTGTGAGCTATGATTCTAGGGCACTCTACTGAGGGTGACAAAGTGAGACTCTGTCTCGAGAAAAAAAAAAAAAAAGATAGGTACAGTTATCAGTGAGACAGTAAACAAACGAGTAATTATCAAAATAAAAAGATAAAAAGATGGTATACTCTTAGGTAAAATGATAAGCAAATTAGAAATTAAAAAAATCACAAATTACAAAATACCAGTTTCAGTGCCTATATAGCACTACAGATTCCCTGGAGAGTAAAAGAATATATAATGAAATTTTTAATGACAAATTAGTCAACTTAGATAAAATGGAAAATTTCTTGAAAAACAGATCTACTAATTTAATGCAATCCCTTCAAAGCACAATGTCAAATTTTGAAGATCTTGAAAAATAGTACTCCTTTTCATACAGAACCAGAAAAAACTCTGAATAGCCAACACAATTTTAAGAAATAAAAACAAATCTGGAGGCATCATTTTACCAGAGCTCAGATTACATTAAAAGTCTATAATGATCAAAACAGCATGGTACTGGCACAAAAATAGATTATAGATCTATAGAATAAAATAGAGAACCTAGAGATGAACCCAGCCACATATCACCATCTGATCTTTGGCAAAAGATGCACTGGGGGAAAGAATCCCTATTTAATAAATGGTGCTGGAGAGCTGGTTAGCCACATGTAGCAGACTAAAATTGGATCCACACCTCTCACTATTGACAAAAATTGATTCTCTCTGGATAAAAGATTTAAACTTAAGACATGAAACAATAAAAATTCTACAAAAGAGTGTGGGGGAAAATGCTTGACAAAATTGGCCTGGAAAAAGATTTTATGGCATTTGCAGCAACATCAAAAATAAATAAATGGGACATGATCAAGGTAAAAAGCTTCTGCACAGCTAAGAGTACTGCACTTAAAGCAAACAGCCTTCAGAATGGGAGAAGATATTTACAGGCTATGAATCTAATGAAGGGCTGATAACTAGAATCTACAAAGAACTCAATCAACAAGGAAAGAGAAAACAACCCCATCTATAAGTGGGCAAGAGATTTGAACAGAAAATTCTCTGAAGAAGATTGATGAATGGCCACCACACATGAAAAAATGCTCACTGTTGCTAATCATCAGATTAGAACCCCTCTGAAGTGTCACCTAACCCCAATGTGAATAGCCCACAAAATACCAAATCTGCAGATTCTGGTGTGGATGTGGAGAGAAGGGAATATTTTTGCTCTGCTGGTGGGATTGCAAACTAATACAACCTCTGTGGAAAGAAGTATGAAGAATTCTCAAAGGACTAAAAGTCGATCTTCCATTTAATTCCACAATTCCAGTACTAGGTATCTACCCAGAAGAACAAAAATAAATTCACCACAAAGACATTTCCACCACAATGTAAATTGCAGCTCAATTCACAATTGCCAAGACATGAAAGCAACCTAAGTGCCCATCAAGCCATGAATGGAGTAACAAATTGTAGTGTGTGTATGCTGTGGAATGCTATTTGACCACAGGGAAAGATGTAGACGTTGCATCTTTTATGTTACCTAAATGGAATTGAAACACATTCTTCTTAGTAAAGTATTTCAACGGGTAAAAAAAATACATATCCAATGTACTGAATACTAATATGAAACCAATATACAAACAATTACACACTCATATGAATGTTAAAACACAAATATAGTCTAGCAAGGGGGCAGGGTGAGGAGGAAGAGAGGGTGATTGGCAGGATATCACCTCATGGGCACAATGTAAGGGTGTTCAGCACACCCCCTGGGTGAAGGACTCAACTACAACTTGAACTTTACCTTAGAAATGAAAATAATGTAACCTAAATATTTGTACCCTCACATTAATCTGCTATTTAAAAAAAATATTGAGAACGGTTAAACAGAAAATCTAAATAGCTCTATTTACCTGACAGAAATTGAATTTTTCTTCAAAACTTTCACCAAAAAAACCCCCAGATAATTTGCTGGTGACTTCTAATAAATTTTTAAAGGAGAAATAACTCCAATCTTACACTAACTTCATAAAATAGAGGAGAAGTAAATGCCAAACTTATTTATGAAATCAGAACAACTCTAATGCCAAAACCTGTCACGGACATCTCAGTGAAAGAAAACTATATTTCTCACAAAAACAGATACAAAAAAAAAAAGAAAAGAAAAGAAAAACTTAAACCAAAATCATAGAAAATCTAAAACAGTAATATATAATGATAATATCTTATGACTAAGTGTGATTTAACCAATTAAAACAGTGCAAAGTGGTTTTTTAGTCAAAACTAAACTAATATAAGCAATACTAACAAAATAATGGGAAAGAACTATATAATTTCAATAACTGCAGAAAAAGCACTTGACAAAATGCAATCTCATTCATTCATGATTTAGTTTAAAAAAACTATTACTGGGTGGCACCTGTGGCTCAGAGGAGTGGGGCACCGGCCCCATATATTGGAGGTGGCAGGTTCAAACCTGGCCCTGGCCAAAAACTGCAAAAAACAAACAAACAAACAAAAAAAAAAACTATTACTAAACTAGGAGACTCTCACAAGTTGTGTCTGACATTATACTTGGGAAGTGATCCTAAATATTATAATAAGAAAAGAAAAAAAAAATGAGGCATAAGCATAGGAAAAGAAATAAAACTGTCTCCATTTGCAGATGACATGACGGTTTGCCTAGAATATCATAATAAACCCACAAAGCATCTATTAGAACTAGTAAATGAATTCAAGTTAAAAGATACAAAGTTAATAACTTAGATTTTGGGAGGTGGCACCTGTAGCTCAGTGGGTAGGGCACTGGCCCCATATACGGAGGGTGGTGGGTTCAAACCCGGCCCTGGCCAAACTGCAACAGCAGGGCGTTGTGGCAGGCACCTGTGGTCCCAGCTACTTGGGAGGCTTAGGCAAGAGAATCGCTTAAGCTCAAGAGTTGGAGGTTGCTGTGAGGCCACGGCACTCTATTAAGGGTGACAAAGTGAAACTCTGTCTATATAAAAAAAAAAAAAAAAAAAAAAAACTTAGATTTTTAGAAACTATAGCAAACAACTGGACAATGAAAATTATTTTTAATTCCATTTATAACTGGATCAAAAACTTAAAACACTTAACAAAAAAATTCACAAAGGTCATGCAAGACCTCTACCCTAAAAACTACAAATCATTACTTAGGTAAATTAAAAATACCTGATAAATAAAGAGCTATAACACTTAAAGACTCAAGCTAAGAATTTACTTTTCCCCTAATTAATTTACAAAAATATAAAGCAGTCCCAAAATTAATACCAGCAAACTTTTCAAATCAAAATTAACAAATTTACTATAAAACATATACAGAAGACCTTGACTAGAGGTCTGAAAAAGAGGAGGATGAAAAGTTGGAGGATTTACACTACCTGATTTCAAGTTTACTCTAGAAAAGATTAAGGCGTTGCCAATGAGGCATAAGGATAGACAAATAGTTCAATAAGATAGACAGCTTGGAAAAAGAATCACACTTATACAATTATTCAATTTTCTACAAAGGTGACAAAAAAAATTCCAGGGAGAGTAAAAAGCCTTTAAGTCTTTTTAGGAAATGGTAATGGAACAACTGAATATCCATCTGGAAAAATATGAATATGAAACTATATATGCAAATATTAATTTGTGATGGATTACATACCCAGACCAAAATGCTAAAACTCAAGCTTTTGGAACATACACAGGAAAGTGGTTTTCATGACTTAGATGTTGGCAAGAGGTTTTCAGATGGTACATGGAAAATAAAAATTATAAAAGGAAAAATCTAATATTAGACCATGATCATATCAATGTACACAGCTATGACTTAATAAAAAAAAAAGAAAGAAAAATCTAATATTAGATTTCATCAGAATTAAAACTTCAGTTCATCAAAAAGCATTGTTAAGAAAATAAACAGACAAGCCCCCAGAATGAGGGAAAATATACACAAAACATATACCTGAAAAGGACTAATATCAGGTTAGAGAAATAATTTCTATAATCTATTAATAAAAACACAAACTATTTTTTTAAAAAATTAAACAGTCACTTGACAGATGCAGATACAATAAGCATATGAAAAGATATTTAATGCTGTTAGTCACCAGGTAAACAAAAAATCCTATCATAAGAAGATGCCATTATAAACTCACCAGGATGACAAAAATTAAGACAATTTCACAAATGTTAAAAAGTATATGCAACCAATGAAACTCAAACATGGTCAGCAGAAGTTTAAATGTACAACCACCATTTTAAATGATCTGGCATTATAAACTAATATATAACTACCCTATGATCCACAAATTCCTCTTCTAGGTACTCATCCAAGAAAAATAAAAACGTATGTCCACAAAAATATTTCTGTAAGAGTGTGGTATGTTCATAAAATATAATTATTCAGCAATAAAGAGAAAAGAACTCACACATAAAACAACATGAATTAATATTTTGTAATTATGCAGAGTAAAAAGCTTTAAAAAAAAGTATATTCTATATGATGTCAAAAATACATGAAAATATAGAGCAGGCAAAGAGCTATTCTATACTGGGAAAATTAAAAAGCAGTACAATACACATGTATCTGGTTCTGGAGGCTTAGATGGGCAGGTATTTACTAGGAATTAGTGTGAGGGGCATATGGACACTTTACTCATAACATATAGTAAGTAGCATACTCTAGTTATGACCTCAATTCCTGTGTTCTATACTAAACAACATAAAGCTACAATATATATAGTAAAACAGGAATAAATTTGTCCTTACTGAAACAGGCAGTTCTCTTTGCCATTTTCCATTACCTCTATCTCTGACATTTCAAAGGACACAGTAAGATGAAAAGTGTAAAGACGTATAAGCAAATGTAAGTCCCGAATTTGATTTAAGTAAGCAGCTAGAATTTAGTTTATTCAAGAATAAAATGACAATGGTAAAATAGAAAAGTCTTCAAATTGTGTTTCTTAGAGCCCATGTCTCATGCTCCACTCATATTTGCTTTACATATTGAGTTAGAATGGGAAGTAAATAGTCTCTGCTAAAACAAAGAGTATAGTCTGAAAAACACCAGGAAAAAAAGGAGTCCTCACATTTTAAGATACTATAATATTAATGTGCACTTTTTTTCCCATTTTTCCTTGTATAAAAATGTTCACACACATTTCTGAGACACTTAAAATTTCTCAAATTTAGAAACTATACTAAAGTTGTAGATGAGTAAAAACAATTATTTTGTTGGGATCATGAATTTTTGAGTAATTTAGAAATGAATATACACATAACCCATAGCACCATCACATGTATGAAATGAATTCATTTTACTATTCAGTGAATAGTGCCAGAATTAAAGAAGTTTACTGGTAGTTATTTTCTTGAAGCTTTCTAAGATCCTTTATGATCATATAGAAGTTGACAATAAAAAAGTGTCATTAACATTAACTTGTCAGTCATCACCAAAAGCACTAACTTTACAAAAGTTCCTTCAATAAGGGAATTACTTAAAGACTGTAAATCAGTATCAGATTAAGGATCTATACTAATAATTGTTGCATATTGCTTAGGTCCATGGTAAATATTCTGATAAAAATATGAATGATAAACATATCTGAATCAAAAGTCATTTTGATTAGAAATCTAAACACAGGCGGGCGGGAGGAAGAGGGTAGAAAGAAAAGGGAAGGACAGAAGGGGTTCAGTGTGCTGCCATCTAACAGGTACAATGTAGGGGTATATGGCACACCTCCTGGGTGAAGGGCTCCACTACAACTGGGACTTTACCTAACAAATGCAAACAATGTAACCTTATTGTTTGTACCCTTAAGTCAAGCAAAAAATTTTTAAAAAAAGATATATGAGCACAATTTTGTTAAAGCACGATCTTATGCCTATTAATAAGTAACAATTTATAGTCATAAAGTTATTTTATAATAATTAGATATTCAATAACATATATACATGCACATAAAATATATATCAGACTATTGGGCGCTTTATACCTCATAATATAGACTTTTCATGCGATATGAGAAATCAATTGTGTTGTGATCATACCAAGTCCAAACAACAGCACTGTGCATACAGACTGCATCATCAGAGCTACGAAAAGTGAACATGCTGTTCTTTCAATATCAAAGTAGGGGCTCGGCGTCTGTAGCCCAAGCGGCTGAGGCACCAGCCACATACACCAGAGATGGCAGGTTTGAATCCAGTCCGGGCCTGCCAAACAACAATGAAAACTACAACCAAAAAGTAGCAGGGCCTCGTGGTCGGCGCCTGTAGTCCCAGCTACTTGGGAGGCTGAGGCAAGAGAATCACTTAAGCCCAGGAGTTTGAGGTTGCTGTGAGCTGTAATGCCATAGCACTCTACCCAGGGTGACAGCTTGAGGCTCTGTCTCAAAAAAATTAAAAAATTAAAAATTAAAAAAATAATAATATCAAAGTAGGCATTAATGTGCTATGATGAATAATAAGTGTCTGTACCAAAATTCCTGGACATAAGCTAATGGTTTCACTATACGCCAAAACAATAGTAAATGCTTTTTGTTAATGGCTAAGTATTTCTGACCAGAAATATTACCATACTAAATAAACATTTACTTTGCAAAATCAGATTTTACTTAAAACTCAGTATTTTAGAACTGTGGTAATGTTTCAATGGAATAAAATTCATTTATACTAGGTGAATTTCAGCTGTATATTCCATTTTTATACCTAGAATAACCTTGCACAGTTACTATCAGATCATAATACTTTTTTGAGAGAGAAAAGTGGTACTAATAATAATCACTGGAGGACAGCAGGCATAAATAAACTCTAACTACTCCAGACACTCTAGATCATATGATTACTTGTAATTGAAAACACCAAAAAATTCAAATTTTATCTCATTAACTTTTTTTCTTAATTTTACTTTTAAATATGAATATCTGTATATCTCATTATATATATGGGAAGGAGAGAAAAACTGTTTTTAATAGCTACTCTGAATAAATGCTAGTTCTAGTATGCCCCTCTGTGGCCAGACAGCACAGCAAATTTACTACCACACATTTGGTGACAAGGAAATTATTACATCGGAGGAAAATGCAGATCTCTTCATTGTATAATGAAGAGGGCTAAAAATCAGAATATGGGAAAATGTAGAGAATATTTATTAAGTGTATTTTCTATAAATTTTATCATAAAAGATAGTCATCATTAGCATATTTATTTGAATACTGCCCCCCAAAAGCAATTGATAAGTCAATGTAGTGAACTCTGCTAAAAAAAAAATCATCTAGCAGCATCCCAATATTTATATTTGCTTCCAAAGAAATGATCACAATAATTAGACTTCACAATGAATTCGGTACTTGCAGAACGTTTGTGTCCTGATTAAATAATTTAATTTGGCAAAAATAAAGTTTACAGTGAGAATATTTGATAACAAAAATTTAAATTAAAATAAATTTCTTGAAAACTTATCAAATGAATTTATGTAAGATACAGACATTTTTTCTTGCTGGACTTTAAGTTGCTTCATTTCACCTAGAAAAGAACATAGGATCCTGCCTAAAATGGTACACAAGAACAAGAATGGCAAGAGAATAAGCTAAGAACTTTCGGTCTAAACATTAAGAATCAAGCTACATAGTTTCCAACAAAAAGTTGGAAAATAGACCAATAATTTTTATTCATAAATAAATTTCAATTACTTATTAGGTAATAAAATATTTTAACAATCTATATTAATCTCCAGTTTAGTATTTATGTTACGCATGCAATATTATTGCTATATTTAAAATCTTTCCTTTTTGACAAGTTGAACTTGGAACTGTCTCTGGAGCAATTATTGCAATTATTACTGGCGATTTTTATGACCACCACCTAAAAACCTGATTAAAGTTGACTCGTAGATTTAAGGATAAGATTAGTTATCTAAGAAAAGTCTCAGCTTAAAATTACTTGAGATGATCCTCTTTTAACAATATATTCTATATGATTGATGTACAGTACTATTCTAGTAATTTCTACTAGAAAACAATTTAAAAATAAAATATAATCTAATTATCCAAGTCTATGATGGTCTTTCTCTGTTTAAAGACAGTTAAGGTCACCGTATAAATAATGAATAATTCCATGTTGACTAGTGCAAACAAATTAACAGTTACTAGTTAAAACTGTTCTTTCCAGTAGTGATATCTATAAAACGGATGCTTAAAATCTCAAGACCATTAATGTCCAGTCTATAAGGTTGAAACACCCATCATTATTTAGAAAAAATTTAAGTTCTCATAAGAGCACATCCTCTGATGACATACTTAGGTCATTCTTATTCCATGATTTTTTTCCTCAAGAATGATTTTTCACTCTATAGCTTTACTTTCTGCTTCAATGTTAACTGAAATGTTAATGCCTAAACATTTGTATCTTTTTAAAGAACCTAAGCAGAATAAAAATGTTTATCTAATCTGAACACAAACTAACCAAAAATTAAAATATGTGGAAGCATTAATTACAAACTCAAATACTTATTTTTCATTCTTCATACTTCTAAAGTAATAACTATTTATGCAATTATTTATGATGATCAGTAGATCTATTTTGTGAAATAATGTCACATGTTGTTTACAGACTAGTAAGTTAAAAACATAAAAAGGCAGAAATTTTTTTTTTCCTAAAGCAGGATAAATTCTGCATTGATTAACTGGTAGTTCTCGATAATTTAAGAATCAGAATAACTTAAACAAGATTGGTTTTATGAGCATTAAAAAAATCACATTTTAATATTGAATTGTAGCTGCATTAAACTCCAGATTTTAATGAGAGCATTAAAATTATAGGCATGCCAACAACAAAAGAAACTTGAAGCTAAAGCAAATGCATAGAGATACACACAATTCCTTCAAGAAAAAAAAATATTCTCATGTTTTAAAACTAATATACTCACTTTAAAACCAATTCCTACTATGCTGTTAATAGTATAATTTCTATACACACAGCCCTAATATTAATACTTTTAAACACATAAATTCTTGGAATTAAAAAATGAGATGGAATAAAACAAGGAAAAGATTTATAAGAGATGAGTATAAATCCTAAAACTCTGGTAGCTTCAGGTCATGGAAAATTTAGAAAGCTGCTTCTTTTATTTAAGCATAACATGCAATACATATTATCATAAATTATAGACACTAAAATAAGACATTAGCAAATAAAAATAAAAATATTAAAATATAGTCTACACAGAATAACCTAGTATTTCATAACTGCTAGATATTGTCAGTCTAAACATCAAAAAACTAATTTATTGAATATAACTGTATTAAGAAAGAACAGTAAAATTTTTTAAGAAATAGCTATGTGATTCTACATTAAAGAAAAGGTCATAAATATGTATTTATCATCAGTAGACATTTTAAATGCCAACATATTCTAAAAGCCTCATTTTCATTTGCTAAATTAAGATACATATAGTATAATAGCCATTTTTTAAATCTCTAAAATAGGCTGCCTCACATTTTTCAGAGATCCTAAAAGGAAGAGATCAGTAATACCATTCAATATTTTATAAACTATTAGTTTCCCATCAATTTCCAAAAGGTTTAAGTGCATTATCACGTTCACAAAATTTCTTCCTCAATCTTTCTCCAGATACATTTAGTCAAAATGGGGCCTTTTTTATAGAAAATACGTAATATGAAAAAATCTCAAAAGCCAAACAACTTAAATAAGGGAAGAACTGGGTAATAAAACTGCATTTTAAAAGCATTCTCTAATAAAATACCTCTTTTAGTATAAGCCAGAGAAACCATCTAAACCATATGTTTATAATTTAAAATCCTTCATCACACACACAACAAAATGATCAGGTTGAAAAAAGCTGTAAGAATTTATGACAAAGAATCCTGCCAATCTAGACAACCAAGCTAAATACAAAAGCATCATTAGCAGTTCCACAATATAGCTTGTTTAAAAGTGATTATTGATCTACCCTGCATAGAGAAATGTATTAGACCTAGAAAACATCTTCCACATGTTTTACAAGAGCATGCATGATTGCTAATTCACATTTTCGAACAAATCACATGTGATCACATAGACCTATCCCTACATGTGCAATGTAATCACTGCCATGATCACAAAGAAAACATCTTTTAGGCATTTTAAGTTAGTCATTTTATTTATTAGAAAATAAAATAATGAAATGGTCTTATATTTGTATTACATTTCAGAGGTCAAGCTAGTTAAATTTAAGATGCATATTATGCTTTGAAGTAAGCTGATTTTCCTTCTTAAAATCAAACTAAGCAAGAATGCTACATAAAATTTTATGTTTATGGTAAAAAAAAAATGCCCTTATAATACTAACATAGATATGCAAGTTTTACAGACATATGATTATTATTCTGAAAAAGCAGTATTAAAAGAAAATATACTTTAGCTCTACTCACCTTGCATTGTTCAGTGTTTGTCCAAAAAGCTCATTTTGTAAAATATTTGGTGGGGATGAAAAAACCCCATGAAAATGAGACAAAACAGAATTGCAGACCTGGCGCAATGTCTCAAATTGCATTTTCTTTCTTTTTTTTTTCCCCTTCTCTTATTTTTCCTTACCACCTGTCTTTAAAGTCATCTATTTGCCGACACCATCAGATAAAAACATGCCAATCAAGTTCCATATTTCTCTTGATCTCTGTAAAAACTGTGCTTAAATGAGCAAAGGTTGATAGTTAATTGTACAGTCATTATTCTAATTCAGTCGTAGAAGATTCAGTACCGTGCAGCTTTCGGCTTTCTCCTGACTGTAGCAAGAATTCTAAACAGCAGTAAGCTTTTTGGGCATTCCTAGCTGAAGTGTGAAGCTGAGCTGCTTTCATGTACTCTACTCATATTTCTCTAAGCCTATTAAAAACGCGCAATGAATAGATGCTGTTGTCAGGAGTTTCAGCACATCTGGCTGCCAGCAATAAAATCTCAGAAGTAATAAAAACGGGAACAAGGTATCTTCTCAATTTTAATACGGTAAGAATAAGAGAAATTATGCATTTCTCCCTTTTTGCCTTTCCTGAAAAATGGGTACTCCAGCCACAGAGTATATCTCTTCAATGTGCAGGCTGCTGCATAGGACCAGAACACTCTAAAAATAAGTGGTATATTCTTCTTATGATATCATGAAGCAATAAAAATATAACCAACAATGGAGTTTTTATTGCCTGCATTTATAACGCCATAATTCTACAACAAAGTACATTTGGAAAACATGTACTTAGTTGTCTTAATTTCTTACTTAATTTTAAAATGAATGAATTAATTTATTTTTAAAGAAAAGTGAATAATGTACAATCTGGTGCCTTTCTAAAGGCTACACAAATCGACTACATATTATTCACATAATTTTTTAAAAGAACTATACCCTATCAATTAAAATTCACTTCAAAAACACACATAAAATAAAAACTTTTCCACAAATCCTTGGGGGGGAAAAAAAAAACCCACAACCAAGGGCAGAGACACTTTATCAATTAACATTAATTTATTTTCATAGGGGTGGGTCATAACATTTTTTATATGAGGATTCTTCCTGTAGGAACAGTCTTAGAGAATCCTCCACATCATCATCCACTCTCAGGGAATAATTCTGTGTCAGAAGAAATTTAAGGTTAATATATTTCCAGGTGAATCTATTATTCCATAAAAGACATCTGAGAGTAGTGTGTAAACTGAATTTTAAATATCAACTCAATTAAAATTTAAATATTAAAGATATTTAATATTTGTATTGATCTTTTGCTCCTACCCCTTGATGTTTCTTTAATAGATGCAACACTTTTAGCCCTTTTTTAGCTAAACTCTTAGCCCTAACCTTTTCTATCCCCTTCCACATACATAATACTGTCAATAAATAGGCATTTAAATACACTAAGTTTTTTAAAACTAGTGAATTATTTTTTGACATAATTACCATGTCACAAAATAAACATCTAATAATATAAAATTTCAAATAACTAATATATTTAATTTTAAACAAAAAGTGTTAAATTATGGCTTTTTCCTCCAGTAAGAGTGACCCAATTTGACTATTATTCATAATTTCAAATTTTCATAGGTGCACAACAATCTATTTCTCAAAGGCACACATGTATACACATAAATCATGAAATATTTTTAGTTTATAAAACACTTTTTTTTTTTTTTTTTTTGCAGTTTTTGGCCGGGGCTTTGTTTGAACCTGCCACCTCCAGCATACGGGCCAGCACCCTACCCCTTTGAGCCACAGGCGCCACCTACACTTCTATATTTTTTAATAGCCAGGAAACATCATATGTGTTAATGTTACCGTTATTGTATAGATGAAAGGAAAATGTCTTTTATGGATTAAAGATCACTATGTAAAACATAGAATATTTGGACCGAAAGTCTTTGCCGTGGACTCCATTTCCTCTGCTCCTTCCCTATCAGTCTATTTTCTACATATGTGCACACATACGCATATGCACACACAGACTTTACACCTATTATAAATAGGCCAATTTCCATAGGTGAATAGGACAACTACCTGCCAGTGATCTAATCCAGGATATTGCAGTAAAAGCAAACATGTCAAATGTTTTAATTCACGAGTAATTTTAAATGGGTTTCTTCCATTTATCTCAAATAGAAACAACTTGATGAGCTTTAAATTTTTAAGCTTCTGATCACAATTTAATTTTTTTATCACATCTACAAAAGGTCAGTTTCTATGGTATAAACCTAAACATTTTTTAAATACTTATTTCCAAGTAAATTTTATAGTTCTTATAATTTATAATGAAAAAATTAAATTTGCCCCTATAGGTAGAATTAATTTTTATACATAATCAGAAACCATTTAAAAACAGATCTATTAAATAAGAAGGTGATTATACTGCAAGAACATTCTTTGTTAAAAATGTTTTTCTTTTTCAAAATTGAATATGAAAGCAAAGTCAAAGAAAGAGTTTCATGATTAGAATAAGTCTTTAAAATGGCTCCTTTGAAAGAGTCAGGAATATATCAACTGCCTTCCTCAGAGACTTATTTTTCATTTCTCCCTATACAACACTCACCCTACTTACCAGCTTCTTTTTGGTTCCCTCACTATACCATAAGTGATTTCTTCTACCTTCCTTTTCCATTATCACCTTTCATCTATTCCTACTCATTCTTAAGAACTCACATGTCACCATCATAGGAAGACTTCTCCTAACCTAAATTAGGTCCCCTATTGTGCATTCTTATTATACTCTGCACTTATTCTGCACACCATTTGGTATGTGCTGACTATGTATCTACTTGAAAAATAAATGTTTAATATCTTTCACCCTCAATTCGATAAGGTTAAAATCCTTCATTCTCTCTTACTCACCTAGCAAAATGCCTAGCACAAAGCAGATGTTCAATAAACATTTGTTGAATAAATGGATGCATAAATTTTAGCAAAAGTTGATTCTTAGTCACATTCATAGATAGTATAGAAAACATCTCAAGGCTTCATTTGGTTCCCAGTTTTTAAATACATTTTTCCTTGTTTATTTTTAGCCTACTTCATCATGTTATAAGGTTCATAAATGCAAGAGTCATCAATATTTATAATCAAACCATTGAATTTTGGATAAACGTTGTAACATGTTATGAATACTCTGAGCATTACAAAATATGTTCATAGATAATATTTGCTTTAAATTTTCTACATCGTGCAAGCTCACAAGTAACAGAAATGTCGGAGACTTCTATGAGAACAAGAATAATATGGCTCTTTGAGTCAAGTGGCCCAGGTTTAAGTATTGACCCCAACCCTACCTACCTCAGAATCTTCACTTTATATATATGAACTTTGGTTTCTTCAAGTATCAAATTGGGCCTATCATTTATATCATAGGATTACTGTAACAAATATAATATGTATAATGCTTTTTACATAGTGTTTGGAAGTAATCTTATTATGAACTACCTAAGGAATTAAATTACTGATACATGAATTCTAACAATTATGTTCAGGTATCTTTTATTTATCATACTTAAAAACACATATTTATAGTTTTTTTGCAAACTATAAAGTCTCTATCTGTTTATCATCTAGATGCTGATGGGACATAATGCTTACCGTATATACTCGAGTATATACGGTATATTTTTCAAGAAAAATTAGATATACTCAGTGTGACTTGTATAAGATTAACTCCATATTTACACTGAGTCCAGTAAAGAAGGATTAACTTCCACAAATGGTATAGATTGTAGCAACCGTTTCTCTATGGATGTTCTATTAGAATCTTTAGCATATCACTGGAAATGACAGTACTAATGAAAGTTCTAACAGAAGAAGCAAAAGCAATAACAGAAAATATCTTTGTTAACCAACAAAATTTAAATAAAAATAATAAGATAATGCATCTTTGCCTATTAAAATGGCAAAATATTGACCAGAGAAGCAAATGGTGAGTCATGCCACATTTATTGGTAGGAATATACATTGGCAAATCCTTTTGGAGAAATGTTTGTAATATGTCTCAAAAAAATTTTTAAATGCTCACAATCTGAGAGAACGCTAGAACAACATACATCAAAATGTTAATATTGATTATCTCTGGGTGAGAACATCACAGAATTTTTTCTATTATATTTTTTGATACACTAGCCACAACCAAAGCCCAAAGTTCAATCTACATACCAGGAAGAATTCCATAATTATGATTCTACAATTTAGATACAAATGTAAACCATCACACATTAACAAGATGTGAGCACATGATCTTTTGCTTAGGCAGTGCTCAGGTAAATAAAATACTAGATAATCAGTTTTCATGTGATTAGCTATGTTGGTGTCCAGTAGAAATGATCTCTTCTTCTTTAAGTTCCTAAGATCTGTAATAACTTAAATTGTTTAATTAGTACTATGAAACACCAAATGAGAAGAGAAACTAAAAGTCAGTACTAACTTCCTTACAACATCTACAAGCTCTTAAATTAAAATAGTTTAAGAGTCTTTGTTTGCAAATGCCTATAGGCTGCTAAGTTAAATGTCTTATAAAAATTAACACAAACTCAAAAATTAAATGAAAGAATCAAAATGGGAAAATTATGCTCTATTAAATTAATAACAACACAGCCTCTTACCTAATAAGGTATGATCACTTAGGATATAATTAGATTTTATAAAAGTTTAGTTTTAAAGAGTATCAAAGTGATTCCATTAAAGTGCAACATACATGAAAATAACTAAACATATATGTAAACATAGCTAATGAGTTATTAAAATCATATAATCTACAACATGTATAATCCATAACAAAAAGCCCCGACATGCTAAAGGAATTTTTCATTTTCTTAAAATTTATATCTGTAGAGTTATCGATATAATTGAAAGAACTGCATCATCTCACCCATTGTTGTTATTCTTGTTCCACTGACTATCTGAAGAATATGACAAATAAAAATCTAAGAGTTTTAAGAAAGATGGTCCAGAAAACAAACATTTTGAAAAATGGTGTCTTCATTTGTTTTGCAAATTAAAGTCTCTGCAGTAAATATTTCCCCAAGGTGCAAGGATTATAGAAACATTATAAGCAAAGAAATAAAAGGTAGATGATAGAATTCCTAACAAAGGGAAGAAAAAGAAAGCATTTCAAAAAGGTAATTTGGTCTATGCTTCAATTTAGGGTGGACTATAATATATATTCAGGATGGAAACAAAGAAGAACAGCCCAGACCTAAATACACATACCACCAATCTAAAGATAACTAGTATATTTCAGCTCAGAAAATTTCAGATAAAAATTTTAAAATGGCTCAAAATGCATCAGTTTTCATAATAAGTTTTTAAAAATTTGTTGACGCCCAGTTATTTTCTGATAGAGAAAAGTACTGTACAGTATTTCTTAGGAAATGTCCCTAGTTCTGACCACTGCTACACAGTGTGTAGCAGACTCATCACACAAGCAGTTTCTACAATTTAATTCATAAAGGAAAGGGAAAGCTTAGTGAAAGCCACTGCAAATGTGTGAAGCCCCACCATCATTATCTCTCTCACTCTTCTTTTTAGGTCAGAAATATAAGGGCTAATCCTACTGTGCTCTTGCTCAAGCCACACTATTCTGAAAAGTAATACTAGCTTGCTTCCTTAGTCTATGCCAAAACAGCTCTTGAGAGCACAATTTCCACACCTTAAAGCTGGCAACAGCAGAAACACCTTTCTCATTGAATGAAGAGTTACAAATCTAGGTTTAAGCTCCAGAATTATAATGTCAGAAATGACACCTAGAGATTCTACCAATTAGAAGAAAGAGAACCACTATCTCTGAAAACAATTTGTTAAGTCCCTCCAACATTAGGACTGCTAGTTCCAAGTATATATTCCTTTGATAACTATCAAAAGAACCACTGGAAGCTACACTACAATTTCAGGGAGCTATAGCAACATGAATAAAATCAACTCCATCTCTAATAGCTACATTCACCAAGAGCCACAATATAAGGGATGTTTATTGCCTTGAGGCTTCAAGGACTCACACTAAAGCTTGCAAACAGCCTCCACAAGACACCTCTGCTGACTTGTATCTTCCAAGTCACCTATATTCTTCAGAAAATAACTAGTACTGCATTGTTATTATATAAAAATATTAGAAATAATAATCATTGGCACAACTATAAAGGCAAAATATGGGAACAATGATATACTATGCAATAACACTGGCCTCCAGGAGTTTCCATTTGTAATTCCTTCCACACAATTCCTCTCTAATTACATTATTGAAACAGGCAGAGGAGTTTCTCCCAAAGCCTACCTATTCCATAAATACAAACCTTTGTTTCAGCTTTGACAATGTAAGTATATCTATATGTATATCAAGGCATCATTTTGTAGACCTTAAATATATACAATAAAAATTTTTTAAAGAACATCATTTAGGTTCAATACTAAAGAAAAAGTTATCTACGTAAATGTATGTATAACAATAAAGTTTAAAGTAATTTATTTTCACTAGAACTTGCACATTACAGAACACATTTCATAAACTAGAATATATTCTGTCTTTGCCAGCTATATAATCCAGTAGAACCTCCATAGTTGACCAGCTCTTTAAACTGACCTCATTTTCATAGGCCAGACATACACCACATTTACCTATCAATATAGTAAGCCTCGTTCCTTATGTTCACCACCTCCGTATATTGACCAGTTTGTTACAGTGCCTTGGGTGGTCAACTTACAGAGGTTCACTATAAATTTGATTAAATATATAGCAAGTAGTAACCAGTAGTTTGCCACTGACTGAGTATAAATGGGTAACAGTAAGTTGGAATTTAATTGTTTGACTCTTTTCCATTGGCTACCTTCTCCTTGCGTTTTTATCTTTCCCTGTCTACTTCCTTCATCTGTAAACAGAGCCCCAGAAGCCACTATAGAACTACCATAACTGCCTCTCAAGAGGCTTAGCTTAGAGGAAATATTAATGATGATTCCAAGGGTTTTTTTATTTTAATTTCAATACGGGCAGAAGTTTTTGGAGAGATATTGAAAGGTAAACCAGTTTGAATTAGACCTGTGATGAAGGATCACACAACTACTCTAAGTTCTACCTTGCTGTCTTTAAAAGCTTTCAAGCAGAGAAAATAAAAGATTTGTATAAAAACTGAATTATGCATAATAAGATAAAGTTAGTTAACTTGTAAAGTTCCTTCACAATTTATGCTGAATCCCAAATGCCTTCTGCTCCCATCATACTATAGTTACAAAAGGGATTATATCAAGAGTAATAATCTCAAAACTCCCTGGTTCTTTGCCCCTACCTGTATTTTAATAGATGCCTCCCCTGTCCTCTAACTCATCTACACATACATCATCTTCAGTGTGTGTGTTGATTACGGAGCTACTTCAGGATGGAGCCTTGCTACATGTGGTGCCTCCTTGGTCTGAATCCCAGTTCCTAGCCAAAGATGGTAAATCTCAAGTCTACAACAATTCAAGGTGCTGTGATTTATGCAAGTATTAGAAAAATGAATCGCTGTTCAAAATTCATTCATTCATTGAGTACTGACTAAAATCAAATAGGTAGTTAAAGTTAAATGCTAAAGGACCTACAGGAAAGAAAGAAGAAGAGATAAGGGAGGAAGGAGGGTGGAAAGAGAAAAGGAAGGTGGGAAGGAAAGAGGGAGATAAGGAGAACATCATCCCAGCCCTTATAGGAGTTTTGATCAATAGTCCAGGAGGGAAGATACTCAACAAATAATTGTATGTATTATTAAAAATTATATTTAGAAATGTGAAGATAACTTATAATGAGCAGCCTTGAAGTAGTCTTGGCGTTCAGAAGTTCAGGGCAACTTCTGGAAAAAGTACCATTGAAGATGAGAACCATGGAATGATAAGTGTTAGCCAAGCCAAAAGTGAGCCAAAGGAGTATCCCACATATAGAGTACTGCATTATACAAAGGTCAAGAGATGACATCAATTAGAGTGTAATTAAAGAAGCAGAAGAGGCCAATTCAGGAGAAATCAAGTAGTTAAAGAAGAAATGGGAGCGACACCCTACAGGGCATTGAAAACTGATGAATATTTTGATTTTTAATCAAATTCATAAATAATTCTGTGTTTTGCTGTAACAACACTCTTTGAGTGAACAGATGCATCAAGTACTAGTAGTCAGAATGAAAGAGATTCAAGAGTTAAGAAAAAACACATAGAAGAAAATACAACCATAAACACACGAAAATATCATCCCACTACATGTGGATGCAGGGAAATCAATTAGAAAGCTAAAGCAATAGTCCAAACAAGACTTTAATTGTCTTGGATTAATGTGTTCACAGTAAGATTGGGGGAAAAAAGAGACTAAAAGGATAGATGTTAAATCAACAGGACTTAGGGATTGAGAGAAGGAAGTAGAAGATAGTGTATGAAGGTCAAGAAAGGAGTAAAAAGTAACTCTCAGCTTTCTCTCTTAAGTAACCAAGCTGATAGTCTTAAAATTTGCTGAGACAGAATGCTGAAGGAGGAGCAGGCTGACGTAGAGGGAAGGGGAAAATAATGATTTGTTGAATTTGACATGCATGCAAGATAGCTAAAAAGACAGATAAAGTAAACAATTAGATATGACACTCTGGCGTTCAGAAAAGCATTCTCAGAGCTGAAGATATAACTTCAGGAAGCATCAGCATGTTAGCAATGATTTCAAACAAGCAAAGTGGATGAGATCACCCAGAGAGAAAATTGAAAATGAAAAAGAAAAGAGGTCTAAGAGTACCAAGGAACTAAGTTCCACATTAAGTTGTTAGGTAAAGAAGGAAAAGCCAGTGAAACAAACAGAGGAGGAGCAGCCAAAGAGGAAGAAGAAAAATCAGGAAAGTATAGTGGCCTAGAAGCCAATAAAAAGCAAGTGTTTTAAGAATAAGAATATGATCAATTCTGTGTTATATATTCTGTCATCTAGAATTTGAAGAATTGCTGCTTGTTACCCTGTACTTCAAAACATTTATCCTGAAAAAAGGTCTTTGGCCTGAGATTCATTCACTCCATAGGACCCGGATCCAGCCTGTGAAATGGTCTGGCAACAGATAGCTTCTTAGCTTCTTCTTCTTTTTTTTTTTTTTTTTTTTTTTTTGCAGTTTTTGGTCGGGGCCAGATTTGAACCCCCCACCTCCAGTATACAGGTCCGGCATCCTACTCCTTGAGCCACAGGCACAGCCCAGCTTTTTAGCTTCTTTCATCAATCCCTCTCTTCCCTTGGTGATAAGTAGGCAAATAAAATTATTAGTCTTTATTCAGTCCAAATACAAGACTTTATGCAAATCTCTATATATTTCAACCCAATCCTCTCAATTTAAAAAATATAATTTGATGCTTACAAATGGACAGAAAAATCCTAGTTACTTATAAGTGAAGGTGATTAGGCACCAACTCTGAAAATTGAAAAGAAAGTAAATGTAAACAAGACCTATTCTGTCAACTTTCTATCTAGCTTACTCTTTTTCTTACTAGCTCCTTCCTAAAATACTTAGTTTATTTGCTATTGAATGCATTTTAGAAGTCCCTTGGTTCTAACTTGTAATGATAAATAACTAACATTTGTCCAAGGCAGAAGGATCACTTGAGGTCAAGAGTTTGGGACCAGCCTAAGTAAGGATGAAGCCCCCCCTCCCATCAGCACTCCTTCCCCATCTCTAAAAAGATAGAAAAAATTAGCCCAATGGCCAGGTGTAGGGACTTTGTGGTATGCACATGTACTCACTCCCAGCTACTCAGGAGAATGAGGCAGGAGGATGGCTAGAGACCAGAAATTTGAACAGCACACATGATGATGCCATACCACTCTAGCTGAGGCAGTTGAGCAAGACTCGGTCACAAAAAAAAAAAAAACAAACAAAACAAAACCATTATTTTATATGTGCATCAAGTCATCAGTGATTTTTTTTTTTTTACTATATTATTTCCAGTCTTTTTTTTTTTTTTTTTTTGAGACAGAGTCTCACTATGTTGTCCTTAAAGTGCCAGGGCATCACAGTTCACAGCAACCTCAAACTCTTGGGCTTAATCAATTCTCTTGCCTCAGCCTCCCAAGAAGCTGGGACTACAGGTGCCCACCACAACACCCAGTTATTTTTTATTATTGTTGTCTTTGTTGTTTAGCAGACCCTGGGTTCGAACCCACCAGCCCCTGGTGCATGTGGCCAGCGCCCTAACCTATGAACATGGGTGTCAAGCCATTATTTCCTATCTTAAAGAGCCTTGCTTGACCCCTACATTCTCTTCCAGGTACCACACCATTTTTCTGCTTCTCTTCACATCAAAATTTCTTGAAGAAGTTGTCTATAGTTGTTATATTCACTTTCTCATTTCATATTCTCTTATTATACTATACTAATTAAGTTTCCATCTCTTAATACTCTATTGAGATTGGAGTCACCAATGACTTCCATGTTGCCACATTCAACAGACAATTCTCTATTCTTTTCTTAAGATGACTTCTCAACAACCTCTGACATTAATGCTAAGCTATACATGACTTCTTCATCTCCTGATTTTCTTCTTGCTCAGTGGGAATATTTTCTTAGTGTCATTTGCTGGCTTTTACTCCTTTCTTAGATCTTTAAATGTTGGGAATGTCCAAAGTCTTGCTGTGGCTATGTCATGGGCCCCTACTTTTCTGTTACAAGCTCTTCCTAAGTGACTCAGATTCCATGTCTTTAAATATCTTCTGTATATTATATCTTTGCCCTTAGATATCTTTGCCCTTTGCCTGAAACATTTAGTCTCATTTAACCATCTGTCAATTTTGCATCACCAAATGGAATTCCAAAAGGCATTTCAAACATAACAAGGCCAAATAGAACTCCTGATATCCTCACTCAAACCTGGTCCTCCCATTTTTTTCCTTTCTTGGAACAACACTATGATTTATCTAGGAGTTATTCTTGAGATCTTTTCCTTTCACACTCCACTGCACATATCTAATCTATTAGCAGGTTCTATAAACTTTATCTTTAAAACAGAATACAAAGCCATCAACATTTTCCTTCTCATTACTATAATGCTACTTCAAACTACTAACATCTCTTTCATTGACTCCTTCAACAGTCTAACTTCCTTCTGGATTAATTTTTTTTTTTTTTTTTTGGGTAGAGACAGAGTCTCACTGTACCGCCCTTGGGTAGAGTGTCATGACGTCACACAGCTCACAGTAACCTCTAACTCTTGGACTTCGGCGATTCTCTAGCCCGGCTAACCTGCTGGATTAATCTTATCCCCTACAATCTATTCTCCATACAAAGATTGACCATACAAAAAAACATAAACAATTATCCTGTTCCTCCTATGGTTAAATTCTCCAATGATATCCTATCACATTTTAAAAAGGATCTAAACCTCTCCATTTCACAAAAAGGAGGTGATATGTGTTGTTTCAACCAAAGTTGTTTTTTTTTTTCCTATCCAAATGGTTGGTGGTTAAGTTAAAGCTAGCATCTGAATCTCCTGACTCATAGTTCAATAGTTCTTACATTGTACTATCATGCCTCTGTTGCTCAGCAACTTCCTACAGATGCTTTCATTTAAATTGTAAGTTAATGTTATAGTTCATAAGTGTCCTGCAAATATAAAAAAGAAAAAATGATGTAAAACTACAAATAAAAAAACCAGATTAAGCCTTGGACATTATAAACATAACTCTCCTTTTCTGAAAGAGTAAAACACTAACATATAAATCAAAATATGTTTAAGCATAAAGAGAAATAGTACAAGGAAAAAAATCAAATCTTCAAAATCTTCCCCATTCTCGCGGCTCTAAATTGTTAATAAACCAAGTCAAAAAGAAGAAACCGTTTTCTTATCACCTTCCAAATAGAGATTTTTAGGTCGCAACTCAAAACTTTCAACTCTGTTAATTTATATAATTGAGTTTCAGGTATACATTACAGAAGTGAAAGACAGTTATTTTGCATCGTAACAATTGTTATTTCCTCCACACTCTAGTCTTCCCATCTGGGTCATATAAAAAATATTATTAACTTTTTCTGAGAGATATAACAGCTGTTAATCCTACTCTATCAACACAAATTAAGTTTTAGGCAGAGAAAAGAAAGATTAAAGTAGTTAGAGACATTAGATAAATAGAAAACTCAGTAAGAATTTGAAAACATTAACGAGAAAAAATAAGGTGAAAGCTGACATTTAAGAAATAGACAAAAAATGCTCAGGAGAAAATATACTAAGAGAAAGAAGAAATAAAAAGTGGAAGATCGATCGATGCATTAGTAGGAATGGGGACATCAACCTAAAGTTTAATTTTCCAGTTCAAGCACTGTGTAATTAGGTAAGCACAGTGAGAACTATTCCACCAATAACCTTCAAACCAACCTTGAAAGACCTTCTTTGTAGACAAATAGTTCCAAATCATTCCTAAAACTTCCAAATAACTTGTGTCAAATACTATGTATGAGCAACCCTGAGGTATATATCACAAAAATAAAAATAGTTGATTCTCAGTTAACAACAATTTTATTCACTATATTGTTTATTTCTGCTGACTTAGTTACTTGAAAAAACTACAGTGCAGCCACAGATTACTAAAGAAGCAATCCACATGATATATTAATGTTCATAACAATACTGGGCTCCAAATCTTAGGACAACAGCAAATTTATTATGTACTGAGCTATCTTGAGATGAATGGGATTAATTCATTCTTCAGGATTCCTAGGGATAAAAAATGGATCACACAAATTAAAACAAAAGACAAGAAATAGGCACTAGTACTGTTATTAATTATTGCAACCATAAACACACATAGATAAAAATGGATGCACATAAATATTTTTTAAATGAGACAATTCCTATAAATTTCTCATAAGGGTAAAAAAAGCATTTTAAAAATTCCTCCTGAGCTTTACACTAAACCTCAATGGCTATACCACATTTGCAAAATATGTCAGGATGAATTCAAGAAAAACTTCGTCCCAGTCTATTATATACAATAAACATATTCCTACTAAAAACTTGAGTCAGCAAGGATTTTCATGTTTCTTTAACAGGTGGAGGAGAGGAAATAAACCACATCAACACACACAAGGACAAAAGCAGAAATTGACTAATATGCAAGGAAGCTGAGAGGTCTATGTAATTTAGGTTACCTTATATAATCCTGTCCAAATATAATTAAATATTCTATTGATGGTAGAAGAGGAAACTACTGAAAACTTAATCCCAAACCTAGCAGTTCTTAAAAGTATATCAATGACCTCAGTGAGGTCTCTAAACCCCTTTCAGAGGATCTGTGGGATAAAAACTATATTCATAATACCAAAATGTTATTTGACTTTTTGATTCATTCTCTCATAGGTGTACAATGGAGTTTCCCAAAAAGGCTAAATTATGTGGATATCTCAATATATTGAATACAGAAGCTGTTATTAAAGTAATTTCCCTAAAATGTAAAATAATGACACTTTTCTCACTAAATTTTTCTTTTCTCTTCCTTTTTTCTTTGAAATATCCTGCATTAGTTTTCCATTGCTGTGAAAAAAAATCACCATATTTTTAATGACTTTTAAAAAGCATACATTTATATCTTACAGTTTCCATAGGTTAGGAGTATAATTATGGTTTAGATGGGTCCTTTGCCCAGGGTCTCACAAGGCTGTAATCAAAGTGTCAGCTAGACTGTGCTTCTTTCTAGAGCTCAAGATCCTTTTTCATGCTGTGATTGTTGGTAGTAATTCAGTTCTTTGTGGCTCTAGGACTGAGGGTTCCACTTTCTTGGTGGCTGTCAGCCAGAAACTACTCAGCTTCTAGAGTCCCTCCCCCAAACTCCTGCCACATGGCTCTCTCACAAAGCCAGCAGAAAAATTTCTTTCTCCAATTTAAGACACTGTCTAATATAATATAATGTAATGTAATCACATAATTGACTACCCCATCATCCCATCATCTTTCCCATATTCTACTAACTAGAAGCAAGTCACAGATTTGGTACATACCTGAAGAAATGGTAGGTCATTATAGGTTAACTTGTAATTCTATCTACCATGTATGGTTAGTTACCATGTAGTGGGTTCACCATTATTTTTAAGTCAATTAATAAATACAGTTTTAATATTTCTCACATTTTTACTATAATAAATATAATCCACATAAACAAAAGTTTTTTAAAGCCCTCTGTCTTTTTTTTTTTTTTGGAGACAGATTCTCCGTCTGTTGCCATAACATCATAGCTCACAGCCACCTCAAACTCTTGGGCTCAAGCGATCCTCTTGCCTCAGCCACCCGAGTAGCTGATACTACAGGTGCCCGCCACAACATCCAGGTAGTTTTCTATTTTTAGTAAAGATAGGGTCTCACTCCTGCTGATGTGGAACTCGTAAGCTCAAGCAATCCACCCACCCGGGCTTCCCAGAGTGCTAGGATTACAGGCATGAGCCACCACACCTGGGTTACCTCAGTCATTCTTAAGATAGGAAAGAGGCTCCAAGATCAACGTGTTTGAGAACAACCACATCTACCTCTTACATTTGACACATGATAAAAAATAAGAAAATTTACTTCCTCTAAGTAATATTACTACTACTGCTTATTTTTTTAAAACCCATAGTCATGCCCCCAGTATAAAATGAAATCATTCAAATTATTCACCTTTCCATATCACTTGTAGCATAAAAATATGAACTATGATAACTGTTTTTTAATGTTTAAATATTCCCCCACCAAACTACATACTTTCATTTCAGAGAATTGTAGGAGCTGTGTCTCGAACAGATAAAAATAGGGTAAGTTCTATGTACAGTTAGAGCAGGGATGTTTATAGTATCCTTTATAGGATATTATATATCCTTTCCTTTATAGTAATAAGCAGGAAAGCAGAGATTATGAGGGTAGATGTGTTAGTGTAAATGAATATTAAAAAAATCCAAAGACTCCACCATGATGCTGAATTCATGCTATTATGAATTGGTACATTTAAATTGCCTGAATCCTTGAATAATTAAAGATATGCAATATGAAAACAAATCTTTATCGTCATTAAAAGCTTTGACTCCAACTCCCCAATTTTTTTTTAACTCTAATAAAATGGCTAGACCTTACATGAGGCTTGAAAAGAATATTCTTGCTCCTCTTTAATCTTCCAAAGGATACTTTGTGAATGGCTAATCCCCTGCACATTAGCTTTATATAGAGAGGAAAGTATCCAATGAAGCAAATGAAAGAAGGAATCTACTTCAAACCAATTTTATTTATTACTACTTTATTCACTTTACTAAAAGATCTAAATAAACACTTCTATACTCACCAGCTTCTTTCCTTGCTTCACTTAAGTATGGCAGCCCAATTCTGTAGCCTTTACCATTTTATATCCTTGACCAATATCAGAACTACTTTACTGGTGTGTATTGGGAGAGACCAAAGGTAAAAAAAGAGGTGGCATGGGATACCCTAGCTGTCAACATCTAACATTAACAGTACCATAGAAGCCCAACTAAAAGAAATATATTCCCATAGTGCACTATGCAGATTCACACTTACATTTATATGGAAAAGATTATATGACCACATATGCAAATATCTGTTAAGAACTTATTATAATGTGTTTTAATGCATGAGAGACTTGAGTAATCTAAGATACACATTAGTGTTGGAAGAAATTAAAGAGTCTCAAAAATAGTTATTTTGATGTTAACCTACAATTTTCTCAGCACCAGTTTTTTTAAAGCTGCTGGCTAACAAAACCACCACCATTGGCTAAAAAATTACCTCTACTTTGATGTTTTCTAGGGTTCCTTGCTTCTTATTTCACTACTAAAGCATTTTCCTTGACATTATTATGTTATTAATACCAAAATGATACATTACAAATAAATATACAGCGCTCCAAAAAAAAGTTATTAAAAATAATTTGTACACACTGTCAAGAAACAGCAAGTAAGTAGTGTTTCACTTAATTAAATGTCACTGATATAGGAGACAGTGACATACAATAGTTGAAATATAACTGAAAAGCAACTGCTTTGAAAGTGAACAATCTGGTCAAGTCTTACTCTACATAAAGTAGATAACATTCCCTAGACTTTTAATAAGAAGACCAAAACAAGTGGGCAGTAGACTACAAAGAAAAGCCGTAAGGCAAAGAAAAGTAAGTATGACTGAATGTTTCCGGGTGAAAACTAAAAAGTCACCAACTCTAGCCAAAGACATAGAGAGTAGCTGGGAGTACAGACATCCACCATAACGCCTAATAAAATAGGAGTACATTATTAACAGAGGTAGTACTAAGACCTAGCAGTGTTAAAATGGATTAATAGCTGCTGCTGGGAAAATGGCTAGCTATAGGGAAAAAATAGGCTTGAGTTTATATTCTGTCATGTGTAGAAGTGAGATCCAAATTGATTTAAGGTGTATATGAGAAAGGTAAAACTATAAAGCTAATAATAAAAGTGTAATGTAGGGATGCTGAGTGAAGACTGGCTTCTTAATCATAACTAAAAGATCACAAATAAACTTTACTTCATCAAAATAAAAGCTCAAACTTGCCACCATGCACTTATGTTGATAGCACTGTACAAACAACTTGGTAAGACTTCATAACCTTGGTATTTCGTGTCTCACAGCTGTGTTTGTGTCAACATGTGGCAGTGTCTTGCTGAGTGGCATTCATTATTGTTGTCACATGTTTTTGTGGGCCATACAATGACAGCTCTGATGGTGATTCAAGAAAAAGAGTTTTAAAATTGCTCTGAAGGGTGGGCTGGGCACTTCATAGTTTTAGTGCATAGTTTCCCAAGGGAAGTACTTAGAAGGTGATTGAAATGATGTTCAGCACTGAGATATATAGCACTTTTTCTAGGATTAATTCACAAACTTGTCAGACCTTATATATAAACCCTATGTCACATAATTACATACCTAAATATACAGACCACAGAGAAAGTCTTGCATAGAACATGAGACATGTACAAAGGTGCTCAGTGATGCACTCTTTACAGTAATGAGGAGTTTTGACAAACACTAGATTGTCCATCACTAGGAGAATGTCAGATAAAATATAGTAGATACACACTAAAAAGTATGTATTAGTTTTCTAATGTTGCTATACAAAATTAACACAAATTTACTGCTTTAAAACACCAGTCTATTGTTTTATAGTTTTGTAGGTCAGAAAGTCTGGTAGAAGCATCATGTGACCAAAATTAAGGCGTTGGCTGAGTTTCGTTCGGGAGGTTCTGGGGAGAACCCATTTTTTGCTTATTCAAGTTTTTGGAAAAATTCAATTCCTTGTAGTTGCAGGACTAAATGCCCCATTTTACTAAGAACAAATTGAGGATAGTTCCCAGCTTCTAGAGGCTGCCAAATTCTTTGACTCATGATCCTTTTCTTCCATCTTCAAAATCAACAATAGCCAATTGATTCTCCCTCCTGCTTTGAATTTCTCCCAGTCAAGAGGCAACACTTGGGGATCTGGAGGGCCATGTGTGGCCTGGAGGCTATAGGTTTCCCACCCTCTTTTGCCACATAAAGTAACATAGTCACAGGAGAAGTTCCAGGGATCAGGTAGTGAACATTTTTAGGCCATTATTCTGTCTACCACAAACAGCAATCCGAAACAATAAACTGATATTCCCAAATGAATAAATCTTTTAAAATGTAAGGTCTAAAGCATATCGTTTTTGAAGTTTAAAAAACATACATACACAAAGCAATATTGTGTTTATCCAAGATACACATTTAGATAGGGGGAAAACATAACAGAGGAGTCATAAACTGATAAATAAGATTAACAAAATTCACTTTATCTGAGAACCAAAATAGACTGAAAAAAAATAAAATAAAGAGTGGCAGAAGAAATACTGATAATCTAGGAAGTTCTACATTATACTAGTTTACTTTCCTACTATTTTTATACCATGTTGTGTCTTTTGTTTTTAAAATTCCTTTGTTAAAGTTTTAACAAATCTATAAACCTCCCCCAGACTACCTATTTGGTTCTAACATTTAAATTTGTTCATTTAATTCTCTACTTTTACATATATTTTGATACACTTATATTTGCCAGTCTCGAATATTTAGGTTTATATAACTACATCATTAATCCTGCTTACTTATTAGATTATAAATTCATATGGTACAGAGCATCTTTGTATTTCTGTCTTTTGTATTTCTCCATATAAACTGTTACAGATAAAATATATATTCAGTAAATAGTGTAGACTAAGTACCTGAAATAATATTTGTTGCAGTGTAGTTCCATCAGAAACTTACAGTAAGGCTAATAAGCACTGCACAGCATTGTATACTAGATATCACACAGAAAACTTTTAAGGGAGTCAAAAGGACATGTAATTCATTGCTCACACCAGAATACTTTTGACAGCAAAAACAGTGCTGTTAATAATTAGTCTAGGACAACATGTGTTAATCAGACCTAGCTGTAACAAACTGGAACTTAGGTCACCCTACCCAAAAATGGAACAGCATAGAAAACAGCAAGATTTTAAAGTATAATTCTTTAAAGTGAAGCTAAAGTGTGGCAGGTCAAAGCAAACAGGCAAATGAATTTCTTTAAAAATATACTAGCTCACTTAACAAAATACTAGAGATTAATCTTAAATATAGCAACCAATAGCTTAATTCCTTTATTCATATTAACATGATTTGACAAAGGCATTGGGGGGAAATGAGACTAAGAGGCAGAGAAAATTATCTGATTCTTTAAATAAATTCAATTTTGTAAACACAGGATAATGGTAACTGGTTAAAAAAAAAAGATATGAAAAAGATAACTTATTATCTACTAGATTTTTAGGGATTCAATTTTTTTCCATTTATTCCAATTCAATTAATACTTGTAGAACCTGTACTGTTTCTAGAAACTGAACTAGGTATGTATGGACACAAAGAAGTAAAAGACAGTATGCCCTGAGGTTGCTCAAAATTAAGTAAGAAAAGAGCAGAAACATTGGCATTAAGTGTAGTAAGTGGCAAGTGCTTTAATAGTTACCCTTTGTAAATAAAAATATAATTCTTGCTGGAAAAAATACAGAAAGGGTACATACAACTAAGAACACTTGAACTTGGCTTTGAAGAAAAAACAAAGATGTAGGCAGATGTCAATTCACACCCTCATTTAAGGATTTGGTGCTTGTCATTTCTCCTGCCTGGCGTGCCCTTCCCTCACAGAGCCCCAGGTCTTACTTCTTCAGCTCCTTTAAGTCTTAACTCAGTTTTAAGTAAGGCCCTCTCACTTCCTACTTAAAATTGTTAACTGTCTCAACCCCCCCTCCAAATAAATAAATAAATCCCTTTACCGCTGCCCGAGAATTACTTTTCTCTATAGCACTTGTCACCAAGCTGTGGCATTCACATTTAAGTGAATGTCGCCCCCTGGAGTTCTGCTCCGATACTCTGTACAGCCAAATGCATAGGACTCAAATTATACTGTTATGCATGCAACACACTAGTTATTTTTTCTTTTTTATTCTTTCCTAACTAAAAAGTAATTTATGTGAAGGACTTTGTCTATTTTTTCCACTGCTGTACCCTCAACATCTAGAAATTTGACACACAACACTCAACAAGTATTTGTTAAATTAACACATGCATAGTTAGAACAGAATTCTAGATAAAGAGGACTAGTAGGAGCAAACACTTGAAACTTTGAAGATAAAATTTTTAATTTCTTATTTATCTGCTATTACAAGATTATAAATTGCTTGGGATAAAGTAAAAAAGTGGTGGGGGATGAGGTCGAAAAGGATAGATAATAGCCTCCAAAAAAGTAGAATGACAGGCTTTCAAATTAGAAAAATTTACGTTTCAATTGAAACTATCTGTAATTTTGGGATCTTGAGAAAATATTTCAGAATAAAAGAGAGTATCTTAAATACCACTTTATACATTATGGAAACTAAAATAAAATGCCTTAAATTTTTTCCCACAAAGCCTAAAACCATTATAGGTACTTAATAAATAATTCATTTCACATAGAAAGCTAAAAATTTGTACTTTAAGTGCAAAATGGGGAGACATCAAAAGTGAGCAAATGAATAACTTCATTTCATTTGTACTTAAACTTCATAGCTCAGGAAACAAAGAAGAATCTGAAAAGAAGTGAAAAGCAGAAAGCCAAAGGCAAAACAAAGTTAATGCCTAAACAAAAGCAGAGACAGTATCCCTTTTGGAAAAGAAGGGCTGGATACAAGATATATTGCAGGAATGAAATTTACCAAAAACATAAATTAATATAATATGAAAGTCAATAGGAAGAAGATTAGAAAATGATACCTAAGTATCTTCTCTTGGGCAGTAGGATAAGTGGGCAAAGGTATGAGAAATCTGCTACTTTGGGAGGGAGTATACACTTATAGTCTAAACATTTTTATTTTGGAGTATTTGTGTAATAAACGGTGATAATGTAAAAACTTGCATTTGTAAATCTAAGTCTGATACATGGAGATCTCAGAAGTACAGATAAACATTTGGAAATAAATATCATATTTGAATACAAAAGACAATAATAACATGAGAAGGTCTTGTTTTCCACCATCTCAACTGTCACCTTAACTTGAAAAGTGAAGTCCTCAAACTACGGGACGCGGGCCACATGCAGTGGTGTGATTATATTTGTTCCCGTTTTGTTTTTTTTACTTCAAAATAAGATATGTGCAGTGTGCATAGGAATTTGTTCATAATTTTTATTTAAACCATAGTCTGGCCTCCAATGGTCTGAGGGACAGTGAACTGGCCCCCTGTTTAAAAAGCTTGAGGACCCCTGCCTCTGCAACTGGTTCAGGTGAAACAGTACAGAATTTCAGTGTGCACCTTCTCCATCTGGTGGCAAAAATGATAAATACAGCTTTACTCTTATTCAAAAGCTGAAATGATCCCTCATTTGTCTTTCTGCTTATCAATGCCATTCCCATGGATATATTACAGAGAAAAGCTCTTCCCTTCTTCAATTCTATAATACCTTTTATTTCTCCTCATTTTTTATTCTTACTGCTAATATTCCCACGTCAAACTGAAGATAGTTCTAACCTATGACAGCTTGAGTCCTGAACATCACATATAGCTTTTACAAAAAACATATAAGCATTTAAATTATATTTAGGCTACTCACTGTAGCCTAAAAATTTTATGTATTTTTATTTCTGTTTGGAATGAATAATATGTTTACCTAAAGATCAAACAAAATGTTTACCTGTCTGAAGCTTTGTCACTGGCAATTTTGTGCTTCATGCCTGACCCATTTTTAATAGAATCCTGTCTTGTGAGCTGATACTTCTCACTGCTCATTTTTTAAAACTCCTTTTAATTTGAAAAATGTGTCTTCAGATTCTGAGATTCTGTCTTCTGCTTGGTCTAGTGTACTGTTAAAGCTTTCAAATGCATTTTGTAAGTCCTTCAATGGTTCTTCATTTCTATAAATTCTCTTTTTAAATTATCTATCACCTTGGTAAATTTTCTTATTCATATCCTGAATTGATTTTCTGATATCTTGTATTGATTTTCAAATACTTTTTGGGTCTCACTGAGCTTCTTTAAAATCATTATTTTAGATTCTTTAGCATTTCAAAAGTTCAATTTGGTTCTGATCCTTTTTTTCTTTTTTAAGGAACGGGGTCTCACTCTGTTGCCCAGGTTGGAATTCAGTGACACAATCATAGCTCATCAAATACCTGGACTCAAGTAATCCTCCTTCCTCAGTCTCCTGAGTAGCTGGAGCTACAGGCACATGCCACCATGCCAGCATAAATCTTTTTAATATATTTGGTAAAGACAGGGTCTTACTATACTGCCCAGGCTGGTCTTGAACTCTTGGCTTCAAGCAATTCCAGCCTCGGAAAGTGCTGGGATTATAAGTGTAATCCATGACACCTGGCCTGGTTAGGATCCATTGACAGTTAGAATTCTTTTGGGGATCATACCAACTAACGTACTAATTCATATTATTTTATTCCTTATCTTTGTGGAAAGACATCTAGTTTGTCCTTATTAAGAATAATATTAGCCACAGGAGTTTTGTAGAAATTCTTTATCAAGTTGAGGAAGTCCTTCCTTATTAACTACATTAATAATGTGATAGCTTTCAAATGATAATTGTAGTAGCAATGTCCTGGTCACATGAGTAGGTTCACGGACTCTCCAGGGGCAAATAAAGATCTCAAGAAGTTTATCTCCCTCCTAAGCACTGTGCACTTGTGTCAGCAGATTTTGTATTAGGTTGTGCAGTTCAACCTCCATGTCAGCAGAAGGTGATTGCAGTAGCAGTTGGTTTTATGCTTGATCTTTGTTTACCAGAAGCTCTCAGTTGCTACAGGCAGTAGGCTGTTCTGTGAAATATTCAGTAGCCTGAGCTCTCTGCTCATCCCCAGGTTGAGGTGGGGGCAGAAGCAGGGTGGCCCTGGACTAGGCAAACCTTCCTTGGGGTCCTCCAATGTCCTGAACAAGCACTAGTCCTCACATGAGTGGTGTGGGATCTCCTGAAACACACCAAAGGTTTTAGCATGGCAAGGAAGGGGCTGTCATAGCACCACAGACAAGCAGAAACACAATTTGTTTCCCCTGTCACATCTGTCACAACCCCTTCCTAGTGCTGGGGCTGCTTAATTCAGTCAGACACTGCCATTCACCCCTTGGTTGCAAAGTCATAAAAGTCACAAAAGACTCCAGCCTTGTATCTCACTCCTGCTGTGGTACAAAGGCTCCTCCCTTGGCCAAAAATAAACTCCCCAGCTCTCCTGCTCTCCTCTCACTGCAGGAACACTGCCACTTAGTGCAAACTTAGTGATGGAGGTGGGGGGAGGGAGGTGTTCTGCCTTTCATGCAAACCCAGGCCAGGTGACCATACTGCCAGTGGGGATGCAGTCACCCCTGTGGGTTCCATAAAAGTCATCTACTGCACCCGTGAGCTACATCTGCACCAAAGGGAAGTCTACCCCTCTATCCACACATGGGCCTAAATACTGAGGCCACTTGGCTGGTGAGATGGAATCATACTCCTTCCTTGCAGAGCCAAACACAGAGTTTGTGTCTTTGCTGGAAGTAGCCCGCAATTCCCAGACCAGGAATAGGGAGTTCGCAGCTCAGAAAAACACACACTCTGGTTTTCTTAGTTCCAGGGTGTGTTCCCTTGGTTTGCTTCACTCTCCATTCCCTCAGAAGTACCACTCACTGAGGACTAGACCACTGGGAACCCTGCAACTCCCCTGGGTCCACCAAGCCCTTTGCATATGCTTCCCTCCTAGCAGGCTTACTGGGGTGTCCAACCCACTGGCCTACCAGCTACATGTGGACTTCTTTGCTTATCTGTGGTGGTGGATACTATAAAAATTATGCACTCATTTTTTTTTTTTTTCTCATCAGCTTTCATTGGAGTTTGTGTATTTAATGTGTGCCCCAGAAAACCAAAAGGTTGGATATCCACAAGGGCACCTGTAATTTAGGTACACAAGGGCTGAGGTTTCTTGGGCAGGACACAGTGTCCTGACAGCTGCATCCCAAGTATGGCACCCTGCCACCGAGGGGCAGGTAGAGCCACCCAGCCTAAGTTTGCAGTCCTGTACAATGCCCACAAGAAGTCCCCAAATCACTGCCCACACCAGTATTTGGTTTCATGAAGGCAGAAGAGCTCTCCAATAGTTTGGATACCAGCAGTCCACTGTAAGTGAAAGGATAGCCAAAACACTCCCACAAAATACCAAGTCCCTCTGAGTCCCCAGCTGATCTCTGCCAGCCTCTTGCTTCCTTCTGTGCCCCACTTTCTTCCCATGAGTTCTTTGTTATGCTCTAGCATTCTCCTCTTGAGTCAGGATTATCCACTTGTAATTTTGGTTCTTCCTCCTGAGGAAAACTGGCATCCAACGTCTTTAGTCAGGCATTTTCTATTGAATTTATCGTTAATGTGCACAACTTCCTGATGAAATGCATTCCAAAACCTAATATTCTATTGTGTGACCTATGTTTCAGTATTTTCTTTTCTTCTCACTAAACCTAACTCTTTAAAGCTCCAGGAAAAAAAAAATCTGTCATGCAGCTATCTAGTTTTTTATCTATTCTACTTATTCATTTGTTCATTTTCTTTAAAATTCTATCTCCACTGTTTATTGCCTTTCTATTTTTTTCATATATCTCGACCATTACAGTTGCCATTTTAGGGACTTTCAGATATTGCAACAAATATTGGCAGCATCCATTCTACCTACATTCACCATTTCCTACCAGAAGTCTTCTTACTGTAAGGATCTGTGATAGTGAGTACTTTCTCCAGCCAAAGGAGCATTCACAGTCAGTGAGTTCCAGAGAATTATAATAACTACCCCTGGACCAAAATAAAAGGAAAGTTGATAGATACATACTCCAGCTTCCCTTCCTATTATGTGGGATAACTCTGAAGTTATTCTACCTTGTCTCCTAGAACTCCCCTTAAGATAAAGATGATTGTCAAAAAAGGTAACTAGTTCTTGAATGTACCCAGAGTTGTGTCCTTTCTATTAACTGAATAGTTTTCACCCTCCCTTACTGAGGGTGCCCAGGATTGCCTTCAAGATAAACTGTATTCAAATCTTTTTCAGCTAACATGATGGATCTCAATTTAAGGCAGTCCTCTAATCTTAAATCCTTGAGTCCTAATACATTACCCTAAGATATGTAAGCAGTAGTCCAGTCATGAAACCACCACTGTTTTCCCCAAAGATAAAAGTGCATGTTCTCTTTCACTTTTACTGCTTTGCAAAAGAACTGGTGTAGACATCATTTCATTATTCTCTCAAGACATAGCAACACACCAAGGTGATGACTTTAAGCACTATCTAAAGTGATATCCAGTTGTCTTACTTATTGTAACTGATAACTTGTAACCCACTGTGCTCTAAGTACAAATCATATGTTTTTACAAATATGCAAGACTTTTGTACTTATTCACAGAAATGCACCTGCCACTTCTGAGCAATAGCAATAATATAAACTAAATTTTTTAAAAGTATTTTATTCAAATAGAGGAATAAGTATAGAAAATAATGTTCCCATGAAAATCTTTCACTATCCCTCTTTCTGAGAAAGAAATTAAGAAACTTATATACTATTTTTAAGAGTTTAGCCTTTTAAGTATAGAGAGGCTCATAGAACTGAACCAAAATAGTTACAACACAGTTAGCCCATGGACATATCCATCTCATCAAACTCTTCACTATAAACCTATAAACGGGTTTACTTGCTTCAAAAACCATATCACCCTTCAGTCCAGGATAGAACCTTTGGAGGTATCATTTACCTCCCGATTCTCTTTGACACCCATTTGCAGTTAGTCCCATCAATCCAAACTCTATAAGTATCTTAGAACCAACTCTTCTTCATTCTCAGTGCTCCTATCCCAGTTTATCTTTCCTATGACAGTAACCTCCTATCTAAGTTCCCTATTTTATTTCACTTCTTTATTTCTATCTATCTGATAATCTAACATTCCCATATCAAACTGAAGATAGTTCAAACCTATGACAGTTCAAGTCCTGAACATCACATACAGCATTTATAAAAAACATATAACGATTTACATCACATTTAGGCTACTCATTGTTGCCTAAACATTTCATGTATTTTTATTTCTGGTTGGAATGAAAATTAAAAAGAATATGTTTACCTAAAGATCAAACAAAATGTTTACCTGTCTGAAGCTATGTCACTGGCAATTTGGTGCTTCACGCCTGACCCATTTTTAATAGAATCCTGTCTTGTGAGCCCATGAGATCGACTTTTCTCCATTGCAGGTACAGATAAGTCACCTGAGGGTCTTTGCAACTGGGCCTGCTCATGTAGTTTTGCTTTCTTCTCCTGAGGAGCCTCCTCATTTCTTAGTCCTCGAAGAACCTTTTGATCAGGTTGTTGTGTATTAGATCCACTATTATAAAACCATGCTCCTGATTTAGTGAGGATTTCTTGTTGTTTTCGGCACAAATTACATACCCACATAACCTGTATGTGAAGACATAGGGAAAAGAAATTAGTGTTTCCCAAAAGTTAAAAACAAATAAAAAGGGAGACCAAAATTCAAGCCAACAAAAAATTATATGGTCATCTTTCTGAAGTTAAAATGTAATCCAAATTATCTACTACCATAAATTAAATAATGTATCCTTTCTTTTAATGCTGTCAGAATAATTCTAATGATCCACAACATTTATTGACAGTAAAGATACCAACCTAGAGTGACAAATTACTGGTTGCTCATTTGTATTCTTTAATTATTTTTATTTAAATTAGAGGTATGGCATATAATATACAGAAAACGGGTTTTAAAGCTAGACAGTAGGGTTTAAATACAAATTCCAAGATTAGAAACTTTGTAGCCTTCAACAAGATACTGAGCCTTCACATCTATAAAACTTCATTTCCTTTATGATAAAATAAGGAAACAAAGGCCAGGTATAGTAGCTCATGCCTATAATCCTAGCCCACTGGGAAGCCAAAGCAGGAGGTTCGCTTGAGGCCGGGAGTTCAAGATCAGCCTCAGCAAGAGTGAGAGTCTGTCTCTATAAAAAACAGAAAAATTATCCAGGCATGGTGGCATGTCCCTACAGTCCCAGATACCTGGGAGGCTGAGGCAAGAGGATCACTTGAGCCCAGGAGTTCAAGGTTGCAGTGAGCTATGATGATACCACTACACTTTAGCCTAAGCAACAGAGTTAGACCCTGCCTCAATAAAAAAAGAAAAGAAAAGAAAAAAAGCAAGAAAGGAAGAAAGGAAGAAAGGAAAAAAGAAAGAAAGGAAGGAAGAAAGGAAGCAAGGAAGGAACGAAGGAAGGAAGGAAGGAAGGAAAAAAAGAAAAAGAAAAAAGTAAAATGGGGAAATAAAGATGATAATGCTTATTTTCCTATATTGTTTTGAATACTGAAGATTAGAAATAATCTATATAAAATGTCTAGCACATTACCTGGTATATATTAGACTTCCAGCAAACTAGCTGTTAGTATTAATCTTCTATCACCAGTTATATTACATGCTTCTTAAAGGGACTTTTATTTCTTTTAAGTAGCTCCTAAGGGCTAAAAGAAAGCTAGCAACATTGTTGATCCTCAATAAAAATCTATTAACTGCTCCTAATTTGTAGTAAGACACTCAAATTTTTTACCGTGAAACAAAATACGTTAACACACAAAAACAAAGTTAACACAAAATTTACCATTTTAACCATTTTTAAGTATTCAGCTCAGTAGTGTTAAGTATATTCACATTATTGTGAAACATGCAAAACTTTCCTTGCAAAACTGAAACTCTTGAGACCCTATTTAACAGCATCACCCCCTTTCCTTCTTCCTGCAGCCCTTGGTAATAACCATTCTACTTTTTATTTTTTTAATAGATGTGTTTTTAAAATTCTAGAAATCTAAGTATATTATAATTAATGTTTTTGTAACAAAAATATCTTTCATTCTCTTCTGAAGAATCTTTTTTAATTAATCAGGAAAAAAAATCATATTGTCATGAAATAAAATGTAAGTTTATATTTCAAGTGAGTATTTGTTGAAGTTTTATGTCAAATACCGAATCTTACTCAGCCCTCCAAGTTACTAAACTTTTTCTCACATTTAAATAAATTATAACCCTATAGATAATCCCAGTAAAGGAAAGTTTCAACATGGTGTTTTCAACTGATAACAAGAATGTTTTTGTAAAATGTCATTTAAATTTTTCCTTTAAGTGTCCATTATCCCAGTTCATATTGCTTGTACAGGTCTTATCACACAACTTTGTACTTGATTACTTTTTATTATTTTGTTCTCTTATTGAATTGCATATACTTCTCTGTTTTCCCAGTTAAATTTGAAATTCACTGAAGGTAGGGACTATCTCTTCTAATAGCACAGTATTACTTTATAGATCACAGAATAGTAAGCCCTCCTAAATGTATGCTAACTTAAATTTGTTTGAAGTTCTTCTGGGAAAAATATAGCAATATATTTGATATTATCATCCCAATATTTGTTTCATCAACTTTTAAATGAACTGCTCATCAATAGCATCAACATAGTGCCATTTTATTTTGTAAGTAAATCAGAAAATGTTTTTCAGGTGAAAATACCAGCATCTCACTCAAATCTAAGAAAAATGAGTACCTCATGCTTTAAATTTCTTTTGCTGTGATTGGCTTGAATAGGTAAGAAATACAAACATATCTAACCCTTTAGTAATCTCAGACAGCAAATGTCAACCAAAATCTTTAGCCTTTTGATGCCATCTTGTGACAAATGTAGGAATTGCAGATCTCCTTTAAAAGTAAAAGGTACACACTATCACAGAACCACAAAATAATGTAAAAATAAATGAAGTTTGAATGTCAATTTTCTGTTTAAACAAATTACTATTCATGCTTCAGTAATAATCTATGCTAAATGATTGTGAGGTACAAATCTGTCTAAAATGAGTCACAGAGTATTGAAAAATATCCTTTTGTGTCTGGTAATTAACAATGAAATAGAAATGAGAGTCTGCAAGACAGACAATTACTTAATCACCATCATCTACAGAAACAATCTTTTGCTACTTCATTATTTATTACAAGGTAATCAGATTACTTAACGTCTTTTAGAGGAGAGATTCTCAAAGAATCATCATCTGTTACAGCATCATCAGTATTACTTAAGAATACCTAAAAATGCAAATTCCCAGGTCCCTCCTCAGACCCCCTGAATCAGCAACTCTGGGACAGAGTCTACTTTGTGATTTTTTGTGGGAGGAGAGGGAGATACTCCAGGTAATTCTGATGTTTGCCAAAAGTTTGAGAACCACTCGTCTAGGATCAAGATTCCCAGTTCGGTATGTTAAATGGGTTGTAAGTGTGCTCCTCGGAGTAGCGAGATAAGGCCAAAGGAGTCCAGGAGCACCCTTGTCAGTTTACCTTAGTGTAAACTATTAATTGTACAAACAGGATAAATTCTGTGTAGCCCGAAATGAGAAAAGGGTTCAGAAGTATGACAGACTTTGTTTTCCTCATCTGTTAATATCCAGTGAATATTAGCATAAGGTAAATGAGCATAAGATACAAAGGATAATGTCTGATTCTTATTAAAGACTCTCCATCCACTAACATCCTTCTCATAGTCCCTGGACTAAACACATTGGTTGCTCTTTTTCTAAATAAATTATTTGTTCCCCTTAAACTGCTATCTCCTAGTAACTTCATATTCATTTTCTAAACCCAGGTTACCTTTCTATTCTTTTTTTAGAATAGAACCTCCTACTCTTAGATTAATAGTTTATTAATCTTTAAAGGTCAGAAATCCTAAATCCTAAATCACCTCAAGTACAGTCATAACAGTTTGATCAACAACAAACCATATATACAACAGTGGTCCCATAAGATTATAATACCATTTTTTACACTGTACCTTTCCTGGTTAGATATGTTTAGATACACAAATAATTACCATTTTGTTAAAACTACCTACAATATTCAGTACAGTAACCTGCTATACAGGTTTGTAGCCTCAGAGCAATAGGCTTTACAATATAGCCTAGGTGTGTAGTAGGCCGTACTATCTTGGTTTGTGTAAGCACACTCTATGATGTTTGTAGGATGAAATCACTAAATGATGCATTTCTCAGACTGCATCCCCATCATTAAGCCATGTATAGAAGAATTGACACTTTCACTTACAGTGCAAACACAGCAACTTAACTTATAAATTAATGACACTGAACTACCTCTCACAAACACATACATGTGCTGTAAGATGACTTTTCTTTAAGTGGCTATGAAAAGATTGTCTATAACTAATTTGAGAATAAAATTACAGAACTTTCACTAACAGAATCCTTTACTCAACTAAGATAACATACAACTATATTTTGTGATAAATGTCATTAAAAATACCTTAGAAACATGCGTGCCTATATGTGGATAATAAAGAACATAAATGTTGTTCACTGACACATGAGAACGAATTTTACACACTTCTCCCCAACTCCATATTCCATGAAGTAATGTGGATTAGCTTGAAATCAGCCACAGAAGGTGTATCTAGTTGGAGGAAATCGGAAAACCCCACAAATCAAAACTTTTTCTAATAAAGAACTGGTTGTTAGCATTTACAGGCACAACACTGACTACAATATATTCCCTACATTCTACTAAAAGAATAATAGACTTTTTTTCTTAGGATTGAAGATGGCGGCCGAGTAACAACTTCCCTGTACCTGGGCAGGGCGAGTCTGGGGAGACAAGACTTCGGGAATCTCTGGCCGGTGGAATCTGCCTATGATCATCCCTTTGAGGATACAGGGAGCCAACACGGGACTTCTGGACCCCAGGAGGAGGACAAAAACAGTGGAAAACTGGCAAGTGGCTGCATGTTTTTGATAGAACTAATCACGGTAGACCTAATCACGACGGGAACCGTGAATACAAGCAGCAATGAGACTGCAAACCGGAAAGGCCTTACCTGTAAACTGTTTTGCTGTTCTTGGATTTGGCACTCAGTTGACCTGCCTTGGGGAGAGCTTGAGCATTAGTGTGGAGAACGTTGGGCATTGTCTGGGGCCCCAGAATGAGCCACTGAGCTGGGCGAAGTAAGCCATTATGAAAGAACTGCTCCGGCTAGCTATGCCCTCAGGGTCCCAGAGCAAGGATCAGGTGGGACAAAGTAAACTAGTGACTGAGCAGCTTAAAGGCCAGGAGTGAGCTGCCTTACAGTCTTAATCCTTAGGGGCAGAGTGAGACGGTTTTGGCACACTGGAGCCTTGGGCTGTTGCCCTGGGTAGAGAGCCATGACGTCACAGCTCATAGCAACCTCAAACTCCTGGGCTTGGCACCAACCAGACCTCCATAAGAGCTGTGCAGTGACCCCGACCCGTGACCCGCACCCACCGGGCCTCCACATTCCCTGACTAGGAACTGCGGGAGCTACGCAACCCAGCAACCTCCCTCCTGTGTCCTCCAAGCCTCCACACTAGCCCATTCATCTGGCCAGGGACTCTGGTATCTATGTGCCCTCTGGAGCCGTCCCTGCCTCTGCACAAAGCCCTTCTCCTGGCCAGAGATTGCTGGAGCCTTGGGCTCTCTGTGCCAAAGTCACCAGGTGCCAGGCACTCCCAGAACCGTGCGCACCACCCCCAGCCCTGTTGCTGGATCCTGGTGTGTCACACACCAGAGCTGCTTCC
>CAUYPK010158282.1:0-35359 GCA_963574355.1 Loris lydekkerianus
TTGGGCCCTGCCATGTGCCTGAGGCCTAGTGCAACTTCCCGAGCCTGACTAGAAGCAGATCCATCGAGCTACTTCCGCGTAGCAACGACTCAGCAAGGCCCGGCCTGAAACTGCCTCTACCTAGATACAGCCAATGTGGTAGCATGCCACTGGCCCGACCCTGTCACTCACCTCTTCCTCCGCCTTCTTTCCCTGCCCCTTCTCCACAATAAAAAAATAAATTAAAAAAAAAAAAGAAAAATATTTCTGTGGGTTTGCTTTTTCTGGATAGGTGGGGGGCCTGGGGAAATGGTGGGTATGTTCGGAAGTGCTGACGTCCCGGAGGCCTGACCACAGCATCAGTTCTGAAGCTACAACCTTGGACTTTATCCCTGTGAGAAGGCGAGGGGTGCTATTGATAATTACAGTGACAGCAGGATAAGAGGTATGTATGGTCACCCTGTCAGAATGGAAAGTGCTCTGAATCCATATCAAAGTCCAAGGCTGAATTAGAGCTCCACCCATGTGCTAGTTGGATTCAACCTCTGACCTTGATTTCCTTATCAGGAAATGAAAGTTCCCAGGCTTCCCTGGGGTACAGCTTTTTGTGAATATCAAGAATATGAGATGTTGTGGACAGTGGGACTTCTGTGGGTCAATTCCATGTTGTGTATCATGTAATTTGATCTATTTTAAATAATGTCAGAACAGGGCTGAGAGTATTTATATGTAGTATTGGGACAGGAAAGGTATGTTTGTCTAAGTTTCATGGTTGGTTTCCAAACTGCAGTGTGACACCTTACAGTGACCTGGGTCCTTCAGCCACAGTATTAGGTAGAGGTTGTCCAAAAGAATTCAGAAGTCTGATAATATACTATGGAGAAGCTTTTTTTTCCTTTTGAAATTTTTAATATTTTTTTCATCCTTTTATTAGTAGCTTTATTGAGATATAATTTACATACCATATTATTCTCCCATTTAAAGTATGTTACAGTGGTTTTTAGTGTACTCACCGATTTGTACAACCATCACCACAATCAATTTAGAACATTTTCTTTCTTTTTTTTTTTTTTTGAGGCAGTCTCAAGCTGTTGCCCTGGGTAGAGTGCCGTGGCATCACAGCTCACAGCAACCTCAAACTCTTGGGCTTAAGTGATTCTCTTGCCTTAGCCTCCCAACTAGCTGGCACTACAGGCACCTGCCATAACACCTGGCTATTTTTTTGTTGCAGTTGTCATTGTTGTTTGGCTGGCCTGGGGCCAGGTTCAAACCTGTGACCCTCGGTGTATGTGGCTGGCATACACCAGCCATAGAACAGTAACCACAGTTCTATGGACACTGAGCCAATTTAGAACATTTTCATCACCCTGAAGATACCCTGAGCCTTTTATCAGTCACTCTTCATTTCCCTCACACCCACAGCCCTAGGCAACTGATAACTACTGATCTACCTTCTGTCTCTATAGATTTGAAGGGATGATTTTTAAGCTTTGTTTTTTTACCACCCTATGTTCCTTGAGCATCACACTGAGAACTTTTTTCCTATTTTGTTTTTCATTCTTCACATTCTCTATTACTCTGATGCATAGCATGGGGAATCCTATGGTATGGAGTCTCCAGTAAGATCTTATGGCTACACACACGTTTTGGGTGGACTATTGGACTAGTAAATTCCAGGGTGTAAAAAGTAAGACCAACTACTATATGTATTTGGCTGATAGTTACCTTTCTGTTGCACATTGCCACTAGGTGGTGCTGCTGCTCCATCCTGGCTGACCCATATCCTCCTGGGGTCAGCTATGGGGTTCCCAAGTGTCACAGAAACCATCTCCTTGCCTGTGGTAAGGGCCAGGCACCAGGAGAGCCCCAGAGAACAGGGATATGCCTGGAAGAGAAAGGCAAAATAGGCCATCAGAGCAGAGGACATTTGAGTATCTGTAATAACAATGAAGGTTGCAGCAGTAATCATGGCTACCATTTCCTGAGCATGGTGGATACCGTGTAGGACATTGCAGGCATCATCTCTGACCTTCACACCCAGCAAGGCTGTGGATCATATCTGTATTAAAAAGGGGGACACTAAGTTTCCAGAAGAAAAAGTGGTTTGCTGGAGGCTACGAGGCTATGTGATTCAAGGGCACTAGGACCCTCATTCGTCAGAGTACACACTGCTGCCTTGGAATCTGCTAAAGACCAAGACACTGGCCCCTAATCATGGCAGAGGGGGAGGGAAGGAAGCAAAGGTGTCCAGTGGTAACATCTGGGGAGGGCCTAGAGCCTAGGAACACAGAGCAGTGTGTCAGGTGATACCCAAGAAGGTATGGACAGAGGATAGGGGACAGCGGCAGAGCACAGAGACCTGCCATTAGGCCAATGGAGACCACAGCCCAGTGACAGCTGGATCTACCCTCAGTAATGTTCTCTGGGGAGCAAAAACTATAATCACAAATGTTCTACAACTGGATTCTGGTAATAGTTGCATAGTTGTATAAATTTACTATGAAACATCAAATTGTTCACTTACAATGGGTGCCTTATATGGCATGTAAATTACATAGGTACTTTGAAGAGAGGAGAAAACCTGAGCAATGGCTATCCAGCCTCTACTTGAATACTTTCAGTGCCAGGAAGCACAGTACCCTAAAGCAGCCTGTTCCAATTTGGGATAAACTCGCTCATAAACTCGCTCTTATCCTTAGAATATTGAAGTCTATCACTTGTTCTTATCCTGCTGTGCAAAATAAAACTCTTCCCTTTGCCTTATAACGTTTCTTTGAGAGCTTGGGGTAGTCATTGCATTCTCCCAAGTAATCTTTATCCCGGACAGAAATAAATCCATGATGTTTTTCTTTTTCTTTTCTTTCTTTTTTTTTGCAGTTTTTGGCTGGGGCTGGGTTTGAACCTGTCATCTCCAGCATATGGCGCCCTACTCCTTTGAGCCACAGGGACTGCCCTCCATGACGTTTTTCAAAGGACAAGTTTCCCAGACTCTCCCATTCTCCTGGCAACTCTCTGGGAGCTACCACTTGCTTTGATCTGTCAGCAACCTTCTTAAAATTAGGAGCTCCCTGGTGGGCCTGAGAGTCTACAGAGCTCAGTGCTCTAGTTTGGATTCTAGAGTTAAGACTCTAGGTTCAAGTCCTTGTTTCACCATAAACCAACTGTGTGACCAGGCTTAAAAATACCTCCCTCTCTGAGCCCTAAATGTGTTCATCTGGGTTATTGTGAGAATTGTGCTGACCTTCACTTTGTAGGCAAAGGGGAGCAATCCAAATAGTGAGCTATCACAATTGCTAATAAGCCAAATAGATACATACACAGAAACCACCAAATAGATACATACACAGAGAAGGGGCTCTGTCATTTCTGCCACCAAGCTTTTCTCCCCGGTCCTTGGTAGAGGGGGTGAAGCAACTGGGGGGCACAAACACCTGCTGATGGGCCTGATTCAGACGCCAAAAAGGTATCTGCTTAAACTTATTTCCTCCTTTTTCTTTCTTTCTCTAATGTTTTTATTTGAAAAATTTCAAACATAACAAAGAATTTGAAAATAGTATTTAGGCTCGGTGCCCATACTCAGTGGTTATGGCGCCAGCCACACACACTAAGGCTGGTGGGTTCAAACCCGTCCTGGGGCTGCTAAACTACAATGACAGCTGCAACAAAAAAATGGCCAGGTGTTGCGGCGGGCACCTGTAGTCCCAGCTACTTGGGAGGCTGAGGCAAGAGAATCGCTTAAGTCCAAGAGTTTGTGGTTGCTGTGAGCTGTGATGCCAGGGCATTCTACCGAGGGCGACAAAATAAGACTCTGTCTCAAAAAAAAAAAAAAAAAAAAATAGAGAACTTCAACATGGGATCTAAGTGTAAGGACATTCTCCAACAGAAACACTAGATTGTTTTCATACCTAAGAAAACATGCAAAGTTTGCCAAAATCATCTTCCTTCATTCTTTCTCTCTCTCTTTCTCTCTTTCTTTCTCCCTTCTCTTCCCCTTCCCTTCCCCTTCCTTTCTCTCTCTTTCTCTTTCCCTCTCCCTCCCTCCCTTCCTCCCTTCCTTCCTTTCTTTTTATTTCTTTCTTTTTTTAGACAGAGTCTCTCTTTTATCACCCACTGTAGAGCACTGTAGCGTCATAGCTCACAACAACCTCAAACTTGTGGGCTCAAGCGATTCTGTTGCCTCAGTCTCCTGAGTAGCCGGGATTATGGCACCAGCCTAAATCTGTTGGCTCAGCTATTTTTTTTTTTTTTTTTTTTTGAAGATGGAGTCTCACACTTGCGCAGGCTGGTCTTGAACTTGTGAGCTTAGGCAATCCACCTGCCTCGGCCTCCCAGAGTGTGAAAATTACAGGTGTGAGCCACTGTGCCCGGCCCAAAATCATCTGCTTTCTAGTCCATATTCAAATTTCCTCAGTTGTCTTCTGCAGTCTGTTGTAGTGGTTTTTCTTTTTTTGAACCAGGACCCAATCACGTTGCATCCATTATATTGGGTTACGTTTTCCTTACTCTCTTTAAATCTAGAGCAGTCTCCCCACCTATTCTTTTTCATGGCATTTTTTTTCAAGAATCTCTTGATCTTACCCTTTGTCCACTGTACAAACCCCTCCTCAAAACTAACCCCAAGGTGGAGCCAGCTAGACAAATATTACTCCACTCATTAATTACTTTCTTTTTTTTGGCCAGGGCTGGGTTTGAACCCACCACCTCTAGCATATGGGGCCGGCGCCCTACCCTTTTGAGCCACAGGTGCTGCCCCTACTCATTAATTACTTTTTTTCTGGGCTTTTCTCATTACAGTCCTTTTGCTTGAGGAAAGGGCTTCCAAACTGGGACAACCTAGAGGCCTACACAGTTCAGTCTCAGCCAGGTCCACGGCTCCATTCATCTGAAATCTAAGTTGATTCTCTACTCACCTCCACCCAGGGGTCCCAGAATGTAATACCCTGCAGCCTCTTCCAACAACCTTGTTTGTCTCTTCTTGTGTTACCCTCAATTCACTGACTATGCAACATAGTTCTACTAACTTAATCTTACATACAAAACAGACCTTTTCCCTCTTCCAGTACAATAGATATCCCTTTCAATCAAAACTACATCACAGGCCTAATGAGATCATTTATGTAAACACAGCACGGTGGCAGCATATAATAAGCACTCAATAAATACAAGCAGTTATTGCTGGGACAGTATAAAGTGGGTCTTTTCCTTCCCTCCACCCTCCTGTGTTGCATGAGGTTGCAGCTGTGTTTTGGTAACCACCTCACAGGAGTGAAGCACACTGGACTTGTGATTGTTTCAAACTTGCCAATTTTTTTTTTTGCATGAAGTGCCATGAAGTCAGGCCTCCCTCTTCTACATTTGTGCAGCTGCTTTTAGAAACCTGAAAATGACTTGAATTTGTCTCCTTTCATTTCATCTAGGCTTTGGCCTGCCATCCTAACCAGTTGACTTCATTTTGAGTCTTGGATTTCATCACAGAATGTATTGGTTCGCACTCCAAGTTTTGTCTCCTGTAAATTTGATACCATGACTCATAAGTCATCACTGGAATCAGTGATAAGAATTATTGGATGAGATGGGAAACATGCCATCAGAAACCTCCCTCTAGCTTGAGTCATTTATGTAACACATATTTACTGAGCACCTATAATGTGCTCTATCGCAGACACTGTTCCATTTGTTAGATGTAGGTGTTCAGCCATCTACGATTTGGCTAATCATACTTTAAATCTAGCCCCCATTTCTTCATTTTGTCTGCCAGGAATCCTGAAATTCTGTCAGATGCTTTGCTAAATAAAATTAAGCATACAATATGCACAGCAACACCTCTAATGCACCACCCCATCAACAATGGAAATGAGGATAATTTGACTAAATGCTTGTAGGGAGGCACGTTGGCTGCCAGTAACACCTGCCATCTTTTATTATGCAAAACCTACCTGACTACAGATCAGCATAAGACAGACCAATCTGTCTGGAATCTTTAATTCCAGAAATTCTACTCTCTCTCTCAAACCTGGTCACATTTTGCCTATCTCCAATCTTCCCCAGCCCTCTCAGCTTCCTTATTTCTCAATACTTCACCAGTACGGGCTTCATAGTCACCCAGGAAAGCTCTTGGATATATTTAGTTGGAATCAAGAGAATTGAGCTCGCATAAAACAGAAAGGCTCTTCTTGAGCTGGACATCATCTGTCCTGGGTCCTAATTATCCCATAATCATGTTTGTTACCCTTTCCATGTTGAAGAGTATTCTCTTTAAGAAAGAAAATGGAATAATGTTAGGAGAAAGGAGACTTTACATTTTTCAGTCTTTTATTAACATTACATCATCTGTCTTGAACAATGGGTTTATCTCTTCCCTGTTATTCTGGCTCTGGGAAAAAAAAAAATTAGCTTTTAAAGGCTGCTTTTGTTCCATTTGCATTTTATTGTAAGTCCCTGTCATTCTGCGACTCAATAATAATAGTATTAATACTACCTAACATTTATTGCCTACTTACTGTGTTTTAGACACCATGCTAATGCTTTGCACATGTTCATCTCATTAGTAAACATTTCTGAAACTATTCTTATAATTTGTCCTTTAGTTTTTTTCATTCACGTCCTCTTAAGATCAGAGCTTAGCCATGAGCTCTCAGTGCAGCCGCTTGCATTTTTTCAGAAGATGCTCCTCTTTGATTCTGCCTACATGAGCAGGTCCTACCTCTGAGGTCAGGACAAACTGGCTACCGAGGAGTCCCCCCTTGTAAGACTGCAGGAGGGGTGGCTCCCTTGAGGCTGGAAGGATGATGATGCAAGGCCTTGACTCAGGGTAGCTGATGGCCACGTAAGCGAAGAAGGAAGAAGTAAAAATTTAGCCTTGTAAGTATGCAAAGGGTAGAGAGGTGGGTTGAGCACTGGGCCTTGGGAATGCAGAGAAGAAAAGCCCAAAGGTTAAATAAAGTCTGGGCACACTGAGTACGGATTTTGAAGTGGAGAGAAGGAAGTTGTCTACATGGAGTTGCTGGCAACAGCCTGGACCTATTTCTTTTTTCACCAATGAAGGGCAGAATTGAGCCCAGAGGAGTGGCTTTCTACTTCCTCAACCTGCTAAGGACTGACTGAAGCTGGCAACAAGCAGACTTTATAAGATGCTCCACTTTTAGGAGACGGAATCTTTCTGACAATTTCCTAAGAGCCAAATTTCCTCATTACTCCTGAATCTTGCCTCTGTTCTGTTTCATGATTTGCATAAAAAAAAAAAAAATAGAGCCTCCCTGTCATCGTGCTGTCAAGTCTTTGAGATAAGGGACTGTGTTTTTGCAAAATGCTCTCCCAGGACCAAGCACAGATTGGGTGTTCAACAAATACTTGGTGAGTTAATGAATGAAATCAAAGTACTCTCCCTATGCTCCTCTGGCTGGGTGATGCAGAGAAGAGTTCCAGAACAATGTAATTTATATTTCTTTCTCCTTTTAACTGGCCCTAGAAATTCTCTATAAGGCATGTGCAGATGTCCCCAGGTGTGTGAATTTCCAAGCATGTATTTTGTACACAAAGACTGCTGAATATATATTGCTCATTTATCTTACTGAAGACCTCAAAGGAGACCAGCACCCCACAGGAGTATGGATTTCTCTTTGTACCTGGCAGCAAACATTGTAGGGATGAGCATGCAGTAGGCAATTAATACATGCTCGTTGACTAATTAGGGAGCATAAAGATAGAAGTGGCAGTTTAGCAAGAAAGAGCTGCAGTATATATATAATCCAATAATGATGTTATCTAGAACAGTAGAATTGGCCTTTGAGGGCTCTATGTAGGGGAGAGGAAGTGTTGGCTGGCTAGCCAGATCTGCCTTCTAATTAGGCTTCAATCAGGATAATATTGCAATTAGCTTGGGATATTATAGCTGTTAGTTTCTATTCTTGGATTCTCCTGGGACATTTACGTTGGGTAGTAACAGGCATAAATTCACTGTGAACCATTTTTAAGTGAATCCTTCAAAGGTGGCTAACTGAACCACCAACGTACACCAGATTTGATTGCTCCATTTTTGTGTCAACAGCACTTAAACGTGGGCTCGGGAATTTGGAAGGCCACTTAACAGAACATGGCTCAGGAAATTGTAGTTTTCAAATTTCAGAAGAACTGGTGAATTTAGACAATTTAAGTACCTTCTCTTTGTCAGGAGAGACAAGTCCTGGCTCATAAGCCCTGGCTGCTGAGACAGGCACTGAAGGGAGTGAAAAAATAATGTCTTCAATTATCCTTCCAGTTATTGAGATGTTTAAAAATCCACCACTGCCCCCTGACAATCCCCTTTAAGTAGCTCAATTTTCCATGTATCTACATCTGCTGACAGACCCAGGAGGATGTTGTGTCTGGGATGCTGGCTCGTCCTGGCTGTGACTGGTAGGCTTGGCAGCAGGAGGGAGCACGACAGAACTGAGCCAGACGTCTCTGGCTTTCAGCTTCCACCCTCTACGTGTCTTCTCTTTTCTTCTGTATCAGGAGAGATGTCTGTAGGGCCCAGGGATTTTTGTCAAAGGCCTCACCTGGAATCCTGCTGGCTCAACAGCCAGCTGGTTAGATGATTGTAACTTTCTAGGGCCTGCTGTCTCCATCTGTGAAATGGGTATGATTATATCTGCCCAGATTCAGGAGATTATTGGAAAGAGGTGGTGCCTGTAGACTGCCCCTTTGGAGTATGAGGGGTGCTGGTTTTATCCAGAACCTTTACCTTAAAGCTGATAGTCACAGGCTCTCAGGAACCCCCCCAATTGATGCAGGCTTCCCTGCAGATGGTGCCATGGCCTGGAGAATGCTGCCCTCAATAAAGCTGGGCAGTGTTGACCACACTGAGCATGTTTGGCAATATAGCTGGGTCTAACCTGGATTTCCTTTATTTGCACGTCTTGGGTGTATGTCCCTCACAATTGGTCCCTCATTGTCACATTTGGTTTTTGTAGGGCCAGTGACCTGCTCAACTAGTGACCCTCTATTTCTGCTTTCCGCCCTCTCCAGTGAATAGAGCAGTGGTTCCCGCCTTCTTTCCCTGCCCAGGTCTGTCCTGCCTGCCCATGCCCATCTGTGGGAAGACAGGGCCTACCTCTCCAGACTAAGCTACTCGAGCCCCACTTGTCCCCCAGGGAGCTCCTGCAGCAGGCAATGACACACACTTTATCCCAGTGGAGCATCCTAGCATTTAGATGAAGGTGACTCCGGTGGGCTCCCATCCACCTGGGAGCTGGCTGCCAGTTCTGCCCTTAGAAACCCCTTTGTTCTGACTTAGTTTCCCATCAAGATGAAGCTAGGCAGCCAATGCTAAAAGAGAAAAGGCAAAAAGATCCCTACATGGTTCTCAGGAAGCAAAGGCCTGCCTTTATCTCCCAGGCTAAAGAGCAGGGTCAGCACATTCAGGCTGCAGCCTGAGCTCCACCATGTAGCATCTGTGTGAACGGGGGCTTGTTAAGGAAGTCCCTGAGCCCCACTTTCCTGCCTGGGAAAAGAAGAGAATGATATCTGCCTTATAGGACGTAGTCATGAGGATTAAATGAGACAAGGTCTGCAGTCAGCTTGGTATAGTGCCTGGCAGGTGGAATATGCAAATCATGGTGATTATTATGAAGCAAGGAACAGATATATGGAGTAGAAGGTATCAGGGAGGAGACAAGAACAGTGTGCCAGGAAAGAGATGGTGGGCTCTAGAGAGGAAGGCTTCTTGATGACCCTGGAAAGCCACTGGGGGAGCCCACCCTTACTCTGCAGTCCCCCTAGGGCAACCATGCTGTCAGGGATCTGGGCATTGGGCAAAGTGAACTGACCATCTGGCCATCTATTTCTATAATAAAAAGAGATTGTCTCAGAGGCTCTAGGAGTCCAGCTCCTTAGACCCACAATTGGCAATTGATGCCAAGGCCTTCAGAAGACCACCACCCTTCCCATTGGCAATCTCCCAGTCAGCAAACTGCAGCAGCCAGTCTCCAGGAGGTGAGTACCGAGGCCAGAGGCCCGGAGCCTGCACTGAGCAACTCACAGGGGGCTGGGTCAGTGATCCTGTCCCCAAGGAGCACTATCTCCTCTGTGTCCCATGAAGACTGCTCTCTACCACAACTATGATATTTATTACACTGTACAGTTAGATGAGCAGGTGCTGAGGCCAGACCATCTGGGTTCATGCATTAACTGTGTGACCTTGGGCAAGTTACTTAGCCCCACTTGGCCTCAATTTCCTGGACTTCAAAATGGGGTTATGAAAGGTTGTCAAATTAATGTTTGTAAGGAGGTAGCAATGGTGCCTGGTCCTTAAGAAGTGCTCCATAGATGATATCTGATACTGTTGTTATCTCTGTGGCTATCTGTGCCTACCTGGGGTCATGTTGGTATACCTGGTGCCCTAAGTGCTCCAACATTGCAACTTTATCACCCTCTTCAAAAGCAATTTCTTCTCTATCTCCCTGTCTCTCTATCTCTCTTGATTTCTTCTTCCTTTCCTTAGCACATTATTCACTCACTAAATGTGTGAAGTGCCTGCCACATGCCAGGCACTGGGGAGGAAGAGAGTGTGGGAGACACACGGTGAGGCCTGGGTAGGACTCTCTGAGGCCCCACAGCCAGGCAGAATCACAGTTTGTCCACACTGCTGGTGTTTTCACCCCCACCATGGTGGATAAACCTAGGCATTAAAGACTGAGCCAACCCAGCTCCCACAGAAGATGGGGCTGCCATCACCCTCAGCTTCCAGGGAGAGATGGGGGGTGCAGGGGGAGGGAGATCCTCCTTTCTGAGATGAAACAGGGGCAGCAGAGGTGAGAGTCTGGCTGGGAGTGAATAGAGCTGTTGGCTGACAGCTGGTCTGTCACATCCAAAAGCTTGTTATCCAGGGACAGTGTGCCTCCACCCTACTAATGACAGGGCCTTCACTCGCAGGTCATCATGAGCTTGTACAGGACCAGACACTGCTGCCTCTCCCTAGGTGGAGTGACAGATGTCATAGGACTTGGGAATCTCTGGGGGAGATTTGGGATAGCTGCCCTTGAAATCATGTCACAAGTCCTTCTGTGCCTTTGCATCAGCTGTCGCCTCTGCCCAGGCTACCCTCCCCTATCTTGGACCTTCTCTATCTGACAGTGTCCCACATATCTTGAAGACCCAGTCCTAGTCACCTTCTCTGGGAACCCTTCAATGCTCCAGGGTAGAGGGAGGTCCAACCTCTTCCAAGTGATTCCAATGCCCTGTACATATATTTACTACCACAGTTGTCACATTGAATGACAATTATTTGTTGAGGTGTCTGTTCCCCCTACCATGGACAGTGAGTTCTTCAGCCTGACAGCCAAGTCTCAGCTTTCTCTGTAAAATCAAACACATAGCTAACACTCAACAAATGTGTTTTGAAGAGTGGATTGCCATTGCTGTTGCCATCCACCTCTTCACAAGTCTTGATACTAAGCAGCATCCAACCCTTGCTCAAAGCCTGGCCTAGATCAACAGAACTGCTTTAGTGAGGGGTGGGGGGTTGGGAGGAGACACTGATCTGGAATGAGTAGGCCTTTTCCTATCGAAGATATAGGGGCCAAGGGAAAAATTTCCCCTTCATCCCCTAAAGGTTCACTGAAAACTCAACTCACAAAAGGCAGATGAATTGGAGAAAAGGCATCACATTTATTAACATGTACTTTGGGAGAACCACAGAGGGGTTACTTGATGCACAAAGGAGTTCAGAAGCTTATCTACCTTCCTGGCAAAATAGGTTATGGGAGGGGACAGAAAAAGAATTCTGTCGAGGGATAATAAATGATTGCTAGGGAGAATGAATGGATTGGGGAACTTGTAAGGGGTTCTTTATGGAATTTGAATGATCTGAGAGACAGACATTATCTTGTGAAAGGGTCTGTTCAGGTGTAGTTTTATTTTTGGTCTTCTTTTCAGCAATAGATAATGAGATAACAGGAAAGGCAGAAAATAACATTGTTTTCTTGAGTGGGTCCAGGCTTTAGGCAAATGAAGGAAGTTCAGAGACCGACTTCACCCTATCTTTGGGACATATGGTGACGACTAAGGAGGTCAGAGAGACCTGGAAGATCTTCAGTTCACTTCAGTGACACGCTACTTCTTCAAGGAAAGTCATAGCAAGGACTCTAATAAATGCTGTTGAATACAGGTTTCTGATAACTTTGGTGATCATCCTGTAACAGAGGGAACAGCCTTAAAAAGGGTAAAAAAAAAGTTTTCTGTTTCTTTAAAACCTCCTTACTCTTTTTTAAAACTCACACTTGCATCCCTGCCCAGAGCCAGTAATCAGAGAGACAAGGGAGTGTCCTTTGCTCTTGGTACCACAGGAGATGGTTTACCAGAATTATCCCAACCATATATACGTATGGTGCATGTCAAAGCACTGTATTTTGGACACTGGTTTCTGAACTCCCACATTACCTTGTTCAAAAATTCCCTGAAAGTTTCACACGCTAAAAGATGAGATGCGACTATGGTAGAAAAATTGAGTTAATAGCTGAGTGGCAAAGGATCCCATTAACCATTCTCCTATTTCTGGGAATAGGTCACTCACATTAAACGTTTGTGTTTCATTTCAGGAGATCGTGTTGCAGACAGGCTTTTAAATGGAAGAAAAACAAAGGTTAATATTTGAATTTATACACACCCACACACACATGCATATATATATATATATATATATATATATATATATATATATATATAATTTTTTTTTTTTTTTTTTGAGAAAGAGTCTTACTTTGTTGTCGTCAATGGTAGAGTGCTTTGGCATCATAGCTCACAGCAACCTCAAACTCTTGGGCTCAAGCACTCTTGCCTCAGCCTCCCAAGTAGCTGGGACTACAGGTGCCTTCCACAACACCCAGCTATTTTTAAGCTCTAGCTCAGGCTGGTTTTGAACTCCTGAGCTCAGGTAATTCAGCCATCTTGGCCTCCCAGAGTGCTAGCCACTGTGCCCAGCCTTTGGAACAATCTATAAACCAGTTTTCTTAGAGTCTAGAGGGTAGTCTGTTGAGGTGTCTAGATGTTAGACTCAAAGCATCTTCAATTAAATTGAAATGAGGCAGTGGAAATCTGACAGATTTTTCTTGCCTGTAGTTTGTATGTCACAAGGTATGAGCTTCAGTTTGCAGGGTTTCAGGGAAAAGGTAGTAGCAATTGGCAATGAATGTGAGTCATACAAAATGGAGGAAATAATTTAAAATGTTAGTTTGAATACTTGTAGCTAGAAAAGAACTCAAGATTTAGTCCAAATTGTAGGCAAATAATAAAAATGGAAAAAGAATGGACAAGGCTAGAATTTAATAGCAGGTGTGCTGTCATTTTCTTCTGAAACAAAATTTTTCTCCCTTTGGTTTTTCATTTCTTGCAAGATAAACCATAGTTTTATTTATTGCAAAATAAATTTTAGTCTTATTCCACATGGCCTGATTATTTACGTAAAGTGCAGCAAGAATGGTGATTGGCCATAGAGGCTCTTTTTATGTTGGGTTTACTGGAACATTTTTAATAAGGGATCTCAGATTAGACTTTTATGAGCCTCAGGGCTAGGATGCCATGTCAAGTATTTGCCATCAGACTGTGCCTGCAATACCTATTTAAGTTGAGTGAATTCCTTTTATCTTTTTTTTTTTTTTTTTCAGTTTCTGGCTGGGGCTGGGTTTGAACCCGCCACCTCCAGCATATGGGGCTGGCACCTTACTTCTTTGAGCCACAGGCGCCACCCAAATTCCTTTTATCTTGATGTCCCAAAATAACTTCGGGTTCCTGGGCCTGTCAGAAAGTGACATTCTTTATTTACCACAGATCAAGAACCTTGTAAAGGAATCACACAAATGAGGTACCAGGCCAGTATTTCCAAAGGTGGCTTTGTGACTTTACAAATTGCATAATTCAATTCCTCAGAGCAGTGTGGTCATATCTGAAAATATGTGATTCCATTCAAAGCCTTGGGGAAATAACCAGTGTCTCTGTTGTGTCCTGTTACAAAAGAAAATAGATTTTTATTGAACTTATGCAAATTAACTACATTGCTATAAGTTAAGAATACTCATAATAGTTTATGAGTGTAGTTTTCTCCAAATTCTGGAGAAATCAGGTACAGACACAGATGAACATTTAATTTTGTATACTTGCAAAAGTATACATTACTCAATTGTTAAAACTGATAAATAGCTGAAAAGCAAAAAAATTATGACTCTGGAAAACTGAAAGAATCAGCAATGTTACAAACAAAAAAGGTCATAAAATTATTAGTTCAGTACTACTCACGTAATCAATTTTTGTTCTGTTTGATGTTGGGTTAGTATCCTCATGAACAACTTATTAGCTTTTTAGTTGGAGTCCTGGAAGTTTTGTTTTGTTTTGTTTTCCTACCTACTCCAGTTGTATTCTTACCAAAAGAAAACTTGTCACTTGTTCCCAAATCTGCATCAGAAGAACAAAGACAAATGGTTTGAGGAGAAGGAAAGGGAGGTTTATTAACTTGCTGGCAAATGAGGAGCATGGCACCTTAAAGTACCATTTATATATATATATATATGCAGACATAAAGAGCTTTTAAAGGGAGGGTTTTCAGCTTCAAGCTATTGCTGTTTAATTATAATTGATAGTTCTTTTCCATCCCATCTCTGGCTATGACAATCTTGTGGTCTCTACCTGAATAATTCGTTAAGCCATCTCCTGTGGTACAGAGAGCAAAGGATACTCCTTTGTCCCTCTGATTACTAGCTCTGGGCAGGGATGCAAGTGTTAGTTTTCAAAAAAAGTGAGGAGGTTTTGAAGAGACAGAAAACACTTTTATCCTTTTTAAGGCTGTTCCCTCTGTTACACTATCATCACCAAAGTTATCAGAAACCTGTATTTAACCTCATTTATTAATGAATCCTTGCCATGATGGTCCTTGAAGAAGCAGCAAATTTGGGACTGTAACAATTATAAACCACTTTTTGAGAAGAATCAAGTAAACAATAACTTTATATGAGCAAAGACTTAGAATAATCATGATTAAAGACAGGAGGAAATTTGGTTATTTCTGTGTCATATAACTATTAAACATAATTATAATTATTACTGATAGCATATATCAGAATTCTAGGATTCTCACACAATTTAGAAATACATATTAATAACACATTTATACAAATATAACTCAAAGGAAGTTTAATACCTTTTCTTATTTGACAAAGCTCCCATATGATTTTAACATACCAAAGAAGTCTAATGTATCTCTCTTGGACCTCCAAGGAATTTAATTTAAAAAATTAATTTTATATCAAAAAGAATGATGTTAGACTTTAAGATTTGATTTCAGAAAGTTTGTCAAATATCAAAAGTTTAAAACCTTCATATCATAAAATAGGATCACAGGTCACTATAAAATAAGGCATTAAGTAAATTTTAAAAAGCAAAAACTTTCTTCTTTAATAGAGAAGCGACTCTATTTCCTAAACAATCTAAAGACCTAATAAAGACAGTCTGAGGGAAAGCAACTTTGCCTAATCTTCTCTTACCTTTTTTTTTGAGACAGAGTATTATTATGTCATCCTTGGTAGAGTGCCATGGCATCACAGCTCACAGCCACCTCAAACTCTTGGGCTTAAGCAATTCTCTTGCCTCAGACTCCCAAGTAGCTGAGACTGAAGGCATCCACCACAATGCCTGGCTGTTTTTGGAGATGAGGTTTCACTGTGGCTCAGGCTGGTCTCAAACTTCTGAGCTCAGGCAGTCCACTCACCTTGCTCTCCCAGAGTGCTAGGATTACAGATGTGAGCCACCGTGCCTGGCCTCCATGTTGAAGTTCTTAGGGGTGAAGTGTTAAGATGTCTGCATGTTATTTTCAATTCAATCAGCAAAAGAAATATTTGTAAACAGATCTATAAGGCAAAGGTAGCAGATGTGAATAATTACTGCATCTAGGTGAAGATTTTCTAAATACTATTTTTTTTTTCCTTTCTTTCTTCTTTTTTTTTTTTTTTTTTTCAAGACAAGAGTCTCACTATGTCGCCCTCAGTAGAGTGCCCTGGTGTCACAGCTCACAGCAACCTCAAACTCTTGGGCTTAAGCAATTCTTTTGCCTCAGCCTCCCAAGTAGCTGGGACTACAAGTGCTTGCTACAACGCCTGGCTATTTTGTTGTTGTTGTTGTTGTCCTTGTTGTTCTGCAGGTCCAGGCCAGGTTCAAATCCTCCAAGTCCGGTGTATGTGACTGGCACCCTAACCACTGAGCTATAGGCACCAAGCCTTCTCTCACCTTTTTTGGGGGGAGGGGCAGTTTACTCAAAAGTTGAACACGAATCTTTTATTATTTATTTTTATTTATTTATTTATTTTATTAAATCATAGCTATGTACATTAATGCAATCATGGGGTATGATTTGCTAGTTTTATATACAATTTGAAATATTTTCATCAAACTGGTTAACATAGCCTCCACAGTATTTTCTTAGTTATTGTGTTAAGACATTTATATTCTATACCTAGTAAATTTCACATGTATCCTTGTAAGATGAACTATAGGTGTGGGCCCACCAATTACTCTCCCTCCCCCATCCTCCCCTCTGCTCTTCCCTACCCTCCCTCTCCTCTTTCCCTTTCTTGGGCTATAATTGGGTTATAGCTTTCATAAGAAAGCTATAAATTGGTTTCATAGAAAGACTAAGTACATTGGATACTTTTTCTTCCATTCTTGAGATACTTTGCTAAGAAGAATATGTTCCAGCTCCATCCATGTAAACATGTAAGAGGTAAAGTCTCCATCTTTTATAAGGCTGCATAATATTTCATGGTGTACATATATCACAATTTATTAATCCACTCATGAGTTGATCAGCACTTGGGCTTCTTCTATGACTTAGCAATTATGAATTGGGCTGCAGTAAACATTCTGGTACAAATATCTTCTTTACATTGTGATTTGTGGTCTTCTGGATATATACCTAATAGAGGAGTTGTAGGATGGAATGGTAGGTCTATTTTTAGATCCCTAAGTGTTCTCCACACATCTTTCCAAAAGGAACATATTAGTTTGCATTCCCACCAGCAGCATAGAAGTGTTCCATTTTCTCCACATCCATGCCATCATCTCTGGTTTGGGGATTTTGTGATGTGGGCTAATCTTACTGGAATTAGATGATATCTCAAAGTAGTTTTGATTTGCATTTCTCTGATGATTGAGGATGATGAGCATTTTTTCATATGTCGTGCGCCTGCCTTCTTTAGAGAAGTTTCTCTTCAAGTCCCTTGCCCACCTTGAGTAAATTTTTTAATTTTTAATCATTATGGCTACAAAACAGTTGTATATTTTTACAGGGTACATGTGATATTTTGATATAGGCATACAAGGTAAATAATCAAATCAGGGAATAGGTATTGATAATATATTTGAAAATAATTCATTTCATTCTTCTAAGACTTTATGCATATTTTACAGTGTATACATTAGTACAGAGTACATGTATATAACTTAGAAATAAACATACACATATACCACTTAATTTCTTTTATAGCTGGAACCTACAATTAAAATACATTTGAGGAACCCTACTTAAACGAACAATCCCTAAAGTAGAATTTCCTTAAGAATGCTGAGTTTCAAAAGGACAAATACTGTGATTGCACTTTATATAAAGTATCTAGACTTGGCAAATTTCATGGAGACAGAAATTAGATTAGACATTACCAGGGGCTACGGGAGGAGAGAATGGGGAATTATTGTTTAATGGGTACAGAATTTCTGTGTGGGGTGATGAAAATGTTCTGGATATAGTGGTGATAGTTGTACAACATTATGATATACTTAATGCCACTGAATTTTACATTTAAAATAGTAAATTTTATGAGATGGATATATATATATATATATATATATCCACAATAAAAAAATTCTAAGCCAAGCCTGGTTGTTTGTACCTATAGTCCTAGCTACTCAGGAGGCTAAGACAAGATGATCACTTGAGGCCAGGAGTTCAAGACCAGCCTGGGTGATATAATGAGATCCATCTCTAAAAACAATTTAAAATTAAAAATAAAGTTAACCACAAACACATCCCCACCCCCACCTGCTCTGAGTAAAACACTAAACTCACTCTCTCAGTTCAAATTAAATGCCTACTGAACAATTTTTGATACAGAAGCTTGTTTCCTTGATTGTCTTAAAGATAATTATCCTAACCAGTAGCTCTCCCATTATAAATTAATAAATTAAGTGTCTTGTTAGTGTTATGGGGACATCTCCTCTACATAGATTACAAGTGAGTTTGTGAACTTAAGAGCCAAGCAAGGTATGAAACTCTGAAATTCTGCCTCAAGTAAAGAAATGATTTCCATTTGTCCAATCTCTTGAATGCAAACGAATTCCTAATTGCTCTATAGCTGTTGTTTTTTTGTTTTGTTTTTTTTTAAATTACTAAAGAATACAGGTATTAGTAAAGAACACTCCTTATCCTCAGGAAATGTAACCTTTTTAACAATTATTTTTTGTCTCCCCAGCTTCTAAAGTCATACACATATACCACTTTGGTATATCTGCCTCTTCAATTAACATTTCACCTAAAGATTTATTATCATTCTCAGAACCTGAAATTGTTATTTCATCATTCATTCATTCATTCAGCAAAATGGGCAAAGAGGATGGGAATACCAGAATAAATGATGTGACAGAAGGAAAAAGGTACTACTAAAGAACATCTGAGAATCACCCAACCCAGGCTGGGAAGCAAAAGATGAGAGAATAAAATCCCAAAATGGGCTGACACTTGATCTGTATCTTGAAGAACATAGGAAGCTACCTAGAGAAATGCAGAAGGACCCTTGGAATATACCCCCCAGAACCCCAAATTGAAGATTAAATGAAATAATATCTTGAAGTGAGGGTTGAGTAACTTCATACATAATACAAGTTCCAAGCATGGGCAAAAGTTTTATGTATCCTGGTACAAAATGAAGTCTGGAGAGACTGGTTAATGATGAACTTTACTGAAAATTTTCTGTTCTTTTCTTTTTAAACTGTCAACACTTTCAGAATTCTGGCAATCTGAAAGCACTGATACTCTTTCTAAGACGATGAAAACCCACAGTTAAGGAACAGACAACAGTTACCATAATCTCAAATAACCCTTGACTTCTAATACAAGAAGACTTCATAAATTAACTAGGTCTTTTATCAAAACTTTGTTTATAGCCACACAATCTCTACAATAAAGTTAAGTGTATCTTATTTACATGGTCATTAGTACATACACAGTTACTCCTATTGTTATAAACAAAGCAAATTATACATTATCCTATTACATCGCCTATCTTTATTATAAGGTTATTTTTGTGTTTTTTTTTTTAGACTGAGTCTTACTTTGTCACCCTCAGTAGAGTGCCTTGGCATCTTAGCTCACAGAAACCTCCAACCTGGGGGGTGCCTATTGCTCAAGGAGTAGGGAGTCGGCCCCATATGCCAAGGGTGGGTTCAAACCCACCCCCAGACAAAAAACTGCAAACAACAACAACAACAAAAAAGAAACCTCCAACTCTTGGGCTCAAGTGATTCTCTTACCTCAGCCTCCCAAGTCGCTGGGACAACAGGTGCCTGGCTATTTTTAGAGACGGGGTCTCGCTCTTGCTCAGGCTAGTCTTGAACTTGTGAGCTCAGGGCAATCCACCAGCCTCGGCCTCACAGAGTGCTAGGATTACAGGTGTAAGCCACTGCACCTGGCCCTATTATAAGGATTATTTTATTTTATTTTATTTTATTATTTTGAGATAGAGTCTCATTTTGTCTCCCTCAGTAGACTGCCAATGGCGTCGTAGCTTACAGCTGTAGTTTTGAGAGACCAGGTCTTTCTCATGCTCAGATTGGTCTCAAACTCCTGAGCTTAAGCAATCCACCTACCTCAGCCTCCCAGAGTGGTAGGAAGGTTATTTTTAAAAGCTAGGTGAGATATACCCCCATCAGAGAGGACTAATACTCCTAGAAGCCTCACCCTAACCTCTGTGTCTTGTTACTAAAAAAGGAGTTAGTTACACCATAGATTCACTGAATGAATGTAAATGTAACCACTAGTTTAAAATTAAACCTCAAGGAAAGTAACATCCCTTCAGGAAGAAGTTTAAATAAATGTCTAATTGTAACTTGGGCATTCAGGAAATTGAGGCATGTATTCACATCTTCATTTCTACATATTTCTTATTATTGTCTGTCACCAGCAAATTCAAACATAATTTCCAAAGAACTATGATTTATCTTAACACATCCTATATGATTTCATTTTAATCACTCTTGTAGAGTATGAGAAAAAATAAGACAAAAAAGTTTTGTTAGGCCTGTAATCCTAACATTCTACAAGGCCAAGGCAGGAGAATTACCCAAGGCCAGGAGTTTGAGACCAACTTGAGCAATAGCAAAACTCTGCCTCTACAAAAAATAGAAAAATTCGTCAGGCACGGTGGCATGCACCCATAGTCCCAGCTACTCTGGAGGCTGAGGCAGGAGGATTCTCTGAACCCAGGAGTTTGAGGTTGCAGTGAGCTATGATGACACTATGGCACTGAAGCTAGCAGTGACAAAGTGAGACCCTGTCTCAGAAAAAAAATATATATATCTGCTATTTCTGTGCTCCTTCTCAGAGGTAAGGAAGGCAGGCATTATAGTCAGAGAGTTTTCCAGGAGAATATCAACAGTATCACACAATGCCAGAGCTAGATGAGCTATAACGATAATAGCATCAGAAAGACTTCAAAAGAAGATGATGCAATTAATGTGTGCTTTGATGTATCGTCCACCTATCCGATTCAAAACATTCACAAATAGGCAGTGCCGTAGCTCAGTGGGTAGGGCGCCATACACATACACCAAGGCTGGCAGGTTCAAACCCATCCTGGGGACTGCTAAACAACAATGAAAACTGCAACCAAAAAATAGCCAGGTGTTGTAGCGGGTGCCTGTAGTCCCATCTACTTGGGAGGCTGAGGCAAGAGAACTGCTTAAGCCCAAGAATTTGAGGTTGCTGTGAGCTGTGACACCACAGCACTCTATCCAGGGCGACTGACTCTATCTCAAAAACAAACAACAACAACAACAAAAAAAAACCTTACAAATGAAAAATTTAAAAACTAAGAGAAAAACAATAAAAAATGAGCATGAAAATAAGATATCTCCCTGGACCAGAAAAGCAAAGTTATGAGTAAGACTATAGTCAGAAACACATTGAGGCTCTAGGTTAAAAAGAAAATGGTGAAGAGTTTAGCTCCTAAAAAGAAAACTAAAAGGGTCCAAATGGAACATGGGTCAGCAGCCAGATTCATACCTTCAAACTAGGGACTAAGGTGGGATTCCTGAGCTCATGGAAGGAGGCTGAAAAAATGCTATCAACAGGGCTAAGAACTATTGGTGAATAGAAGTAAAAGAAAATATTCACAGCCTTAAATTGAATAAAGAACTAAAAAGAACCAAACCTCCTCACTGGTTCAGGGTAGACCAGCCATATCCCTAAGATCACAATGTTCAAGATCCTTGAACCATCATTATGAGAACCGATTCTAGACTGCAGGCTCAGAAGCTAAAGAGAGACAAATGCAAACCACTACACAGAAAAGGATAAGCACAGAGAAAATTAATGGAATAAAAACACTACCCCTCAAAATGAGGCTTAGGGAGTGGGGAACCTGCAACCTTGGAGTCATATTTGGCCTTCTGGATCCTTGAGTGTATCTTTATACTGAATCCAAATTTTACAGAACAAAAATCACTTCACATAAAATCATTAGAACAGGGCTTTGATGTAAAGTTTTTCTTTTTTTTTTTAAGGTTCCCAAAGGAATAAATGAAGAAGTAATTTCTTTTTAAAAATAAGCTATTATGAAAGTACAAACAAAAATACTTAATTCTCTTATGTATTTTTATCCTTTTTTCTCCTCTGCCCAACACTGGAAGAATAAGAGTTGTCTTGGGCTACACATTAAACACACAAACACTAATGAAAACTGATGAGCAAAAAAAAGGTGGGTGCAATATTCTTTGTGATATCCAGCATCACAGATAAGCAAAAACAGTCCCCACAAAATCAGCAATGTGGTCTGTGGCCTGCAGGTTGGACAACCCTGATTTAAAGCTTTCCTACTTTTTATACCATTAAGAAGATTAACTATTGGAATACATGGCACAGTGCCCGTAGCTCGGTAGTTAGGGTGCTGGCCACATATACCGTGGCTGGCGGGTTTGAGCCCGGCTGGGCCTGCTAAACAACGACAACTGCAACAACAACCAAAAAAAAAAAAAATTAAAAATAGCCAGGCATTGTGGCGAGTGCCTATAGTCCCAGCTACTTGGGAGGCTGAGGCAAGAGAATCACTATAAGCCCAAGAGTTTGAGGTTGCTGTGAGCTATGATGCCACAACACTCTACTGAGGATGATATAGTGAGACTCTGTTTCAAAAAACAAACTAAAAATTGAAATACAAAATTACTTCAGATGAAATTAATTATATTCTATAGAAGAGTCTTATAAAGACTTCAAAATAAGTACCCAAAGAGATAAATTTAAAAATCATTTCTCCTTTTAAAGTAGTGGTTCTCAACCTTCCTAATGCCACAACCCTTTAATATAGTTCCTCTGGGTTGTGACCTACAGGTTGAGAACCATGGTTTTAAAGGAAATAAGAAATTGGTTCAGCATCCATGGCACAGCAGTTATGGCGCCATTCACATACACCGAGGCTGGTGGGTCCGAACCCAGCCCAAGCCAAGTAAACAACAATGACAATTGCAACAACAAAAACTAGGCAGGCGTTGTGGCGGATGCTTGTAGTCTCAGCTCTTGGGAGGCTGAGGCAAGAGAAATGTTTAAGCCAAAGAGTTTGAAGTTGTTGTGAGCTGTGACGCTATGGCACTCTACCGAGAGTGACATAGTGAGACTCTGTCTTAAAAAATAAATGAATAAATATAAAAGAATGAGAAATTACCTATATACTCGAGTATAAGCCGAGTTTTTTCGGCACAAAATTTGTGCCGAAAAACCCAAACTCAGCACAAATTTTGTGCCGAAAAAAAACTCGGCTTATACTCGAGTATATATGGTATGAAAACATTCAGAACTGAAATAAAAGCTGGTATAAAAATACACATAGATACGCACATATATGTGAAAAAAACTGTATCAGAAATTGTAGAAAGAATAGGTCACTCTACAAAACAAGGGATATGATAAAACCCTCAAATAGACACAGCTGAATAGAGAATTGGTGAATTAGAAGTTGAAATTGGACAACTTACTTTGCATGTAAAACTGTACCCAAAAGAAGAATTTTTTTTAAAGTACAATTAAAAGACATAGAAGACAGACTGGGAAGAGCTAAGATATAACAACTAAAACTTTAAAAAGAGACAGATAGAATGTTGGAGAAGTAATATTTGTAGATACAATGACTAAAATTTTTTCAGAATTTAAGAAAGACAAGAGACAAATGACTCTGAGAACTCAGCAGGATGAATGAAACACTACATTCATAAACGGTATATATATTGTTCACACTTATGAACATATTTTAGACAATTCAAGGTTAAAAAAGTATTTTATACTACAGGAAGATCCATCCTACATTTCAATTAAAGCATTCTATTCTTCATAAATCTATGCTGCACTAATCAACAAAACGTAAAGTTTATTTCCTTGGTCTCATTCCCCAAAATTCTGCCATGTCTTAATCAGATTATGTGTAAAACAATACTATAACATAAATATGTAAAAAAATGGAGCCCGAGAAAATTAAATAAAATAAAGAATTGATCAAGACCAGGTAGATAGCTAGATTGTAGACTAGACATGGGGGCTGATCCCTGTAATCCCAGCATTTTGGGAGCCCAAACTGGGAGGATTACTTGAGGACAAGAGTTCAAGACCATCCCGAACAATAGCAAGATCTTGTCTCTACAAAATACATAAAAATTATGCAGGCCTGGTGTCACATGCCTGTAGTCCCAGCTACGCAGAAGGCTGAGGCACGAAGGTCAATTGAGCCTAGAAGCTTGAGGCTATAGTGAGCTATGATCATACCTCTGTACTGTAGCCCAGGCAACAGAATGTGACCCTATTTTCAAAAAAAAAAAAAGAAAGAAAGAAATGTAGATATAAAGGCTATAGTCTCTTGAACTAAATATCCAGGTGACCAAAACAAAAAGGAGAAGTTATCAGTAACAACAATCTCATTATTCTAAGAAAAATGCATAGGGTAAACAAAGATGTTACTATCCTTCCTATACTGAGTAGTCTGTTAATGATGTGGTAGACAATGTCCACAATAATATTCATACAAAAAATACAGTCTATTTTACAAGGCTATTTGTTATAATCCTTATAAATGACATAGTTCCTATCTGTACCTCAGCTTAACTTCACACTACTCTGCCTTACTTAATACCATTCCAACACTAAACAGTCTATAACCCAACCTCCTGAATATCCCCCCCCACACACACACACACACAAACAACCATTCAGTCCCTTGACATCCCTAGCACCCAGCATCATGTCAGTCATAAAGTAGGTACTTGATAAATGTTGTTGAATTTTAAAAGATTGAAATCTAGGAGGCTGAGGCATGTGGATTGCTTGAGCTCAGGAGGTTGAAACGAGCCTGAGCAAGAGCAACATCCCATCTCTACTAAAAATAGAAAAATTAGCTGGGCATTGTGACAGGTGCCTATATTCTCAGCCACTTAGGAGGCTAAGAGGGTCACTTGAGCCCAGGAGGTTGCTATGAGCTGTGACACCACAGCACTCTACCTAGGGTGACAGAATGCGACTCTATCTCCAACAACAATAACAAAACATTGGACAGATTATTAGGTCAACTGTGACTCTTCAAAGTCTAAGTATACCTCAGTAAAAGCACTAATGCTAAGATTGAAGATAACACAGACCAAAAACTAATAATTCTGTTTGATTCAGAAATACAACAATTAAAGCAAAGGTTGCAAACTGGCATCTTTCAGTTGGGAAAAGCCTTCACACGTTTCATTTGTCCAGCAATACTATAAACACCAGAGAACATTAAATGAAAACTTTTTCTTTTTTAGAGACAGAGTTTCACTACGACACCCTCCATAGAGTGCAGCGGTGTCACAGCTCACAGCAACCTCCAGCTCTTGGGCTTAGGCGATTCTCTTGCCTCAGCCTCCCAGTAGCTGGGAATACAGGTGCCCATCACAACACCCAACTATTTTTTGTTGCAGTTTGGTCGGGGCTAGGTTTGAACCCGCCACCCTCGGTATATGCAGCCAGCGCCCTACTCACTGAGCCACAGGCACTGCCCTTATAAGAAAACTTTAAAGGAGAAAAATATATTACATAAATGCCTACTATAACATCACTGAAAGATGGACTACTAATGATTTGAACTTAATTCTTCTGGAAGACACAGTCCCTTTCATTCTGAAGCTACTCTAAATACCTTTCGTCATCTTGATCTCTTTACTCCTTCTTCCTCAATTTACACTTCAGAGTTACAAAAAATTAGGCATATTTAATTCACATACGTACACATGAAATCTATAATGTAAGTATTGAAAATCTGCAGTTTCTTCAACCATTTTCCCAAATGGCATGATTTCCAGCTCCACTACCATTCTTAGTCATCTTCTAGATGCAGTTCATACTACCTATGTCTCTCTTAAAATGTATCCAGGACTAGGTTATATGAAGGGAAGAAAACAGAGGGAACAGTAGACAGGAGAATCTGAGCAAGTTATTTTACTTTCCCTGATGTTCTTGTCTGTGAAATGGTAATAACAGTAACTACTATATACCTAAAAGGTTACTGGAAAAATGTGAGTTAATGCATGTAAAGTGCTTAGAACAATCTAACTGTAGGTTGTTTAACCCATAATGCTGAGAAAGTTGGAGTACACAGAATAAACTGAAACCATATAGAGAGGTTATGATAGGACAACTGTTTAAAAACAAAAAGTTTTTTTTTCCTTCTTTTTTCTTTGTTTTTTTTTTTAAATGCTAGTCAAGTGAAGCAGTGGGAATGGAGAAGGAACAAAGGAATCTGTAACTGGTTGTGATCAACTACTTGTTAAACAAAAGTTTTTGATCAGTAGTTAGAGTAAGGGACTCAAACTCAACTAATAGGACCAGGCAAACAATAAATGAGTAGAGACATATGCAGACCAGTATGACCATAAAAGAAAAAAGGAAAAGAGGTATGTTGACATAAAAAGGCTCAAAATCACAGCTCTAGTTTGAATCTTCCCCTCTATCCACTCCTGTTTTATCCTGGACTAACCACTAAATTCATTAGTACAAACAGAAGATTTGGATGAAAACTTACTACCAAACCTTTGCTCCAGAGTACTAACATTTACTTATATCTACTATTTCTTCTTTTAATGTAGTTTTTAAAAACTACAAATCCAAGTGGCTTTTTTTTTTTTTTTTTTGAGATGGAGTCTCAAGCTGTCACCCTAGGTAAAATGCCGTGGTATCATAGTTCACAGCAACTTCCAACTCATGGGCTCAAGCGATCCTCTTGTCTCAGTTTTTCTATTTTTAGTAGAGACGGGGTCTCACTCTTGCTCAGGTTGGTCTCAAACCCATGAGCTCAGGCAATCCATCCACCTCAGCCTCCCAGAGTTCTGGGATTACAGGAGTGAGCCCCCACACCCAGCCAAAATCTAAGTATTTTGTATAGTCATACAAAAAATGTAGTCTATTTTGGACTGCTCTTCTTTCTATATGCATTTCTTTTGTTGTTGTTGTTGCCTTGATAAACTTTTAATTTTTTTATTCAAAGTAATATGAGAGTGCAATTTTTAGGTTACATTGTTCTCCCTTCCAGGGTAAAGTTCCAATTATAGAAGAGGCCCTCACGGGGGGGGGCATGTTATACACCCCCACAATGTGCACATTAGGTGAGATCCCGCTTCATGCCCTCCCTCCTTCTGCCATACGCCATCTCCCCCCATCCCCCGCTTCCCTCTACACCCAAACTGGAACTATATTAGTGTTTTATTGTTCTTATGAACATGTAATTGTTTACATATTGATTTTATATTATCTATATGCATTTCTAACCACTGTTGCAAGCTAAGGAAAAATAAAATAAAATGAGATTAAAATATTTACAAAATATGGATAAACATGAATGCAGACACCCACAAAAACTTCTCGATTTTGTTTTGAGACACTTTCTGTCATGATAGTTATCCTTCTTTCTCTCTTTTTTTTTTTTTGAGAAAGACTTTCACTCTGTCGCCCTAGGTAGAGTGCCATGATGTCATCATAGCTCACAGCAACCTCAAACTCGTGGGCTCAAGTGATCCTCTTGCCTCAGTCTCCTGAGTAGCTAGAATTCAGGCACCAGGCCACCACACCCAGCTAGTTTTGACCGGATCTCACTGTTGCTCCACCATTTCTCTCTAACAGCATTAGACAGAAAGCTAACTGCTCACAGCTAAATTAAGCTACATTTTTAAAGTTTCCATACAGATGAAATTCACCAAAACAAAACAAAAAAACCCCACTTCATATACGTAACACTAATTTCTTGGATAGTGTGCCTAACTATTCTTAAATATGTTTTTTCTTTGCCTTTAAAAAAATACTTCAATGGCCATAAAGTAAATGTTTCTCAACAGAATTAAAATAGCAAAAAATGTTAAGTGCCAGAGTGTGATACCACAGGTTATTTGCCAGCATGTCCATGTTTACTCTGTGTTTGTCCTGAGTCAAGGAGCCGCCCTTAAAGTCCACAATCTTTTCCTGCTCCTTCTCTCCAGCTACAGTAACCTTGTGTATCCTTCCTTCACTACCAGAATTCTGCCAAAGACTACAGGAAACATCATACACAGAACTTGCCTGTGGCAATTTCAGCTTGAGTACTGCAAATGATTTTACCAACACCTCAGTTGTCAGCTAACTGTAGTCAGAAGCCAGATTAGATTTTTCCCTAATTGTCAACGTTGCTCAGTGATTCTTTTATGGCTTCTGTGTTTTCAGAGATTCATTTGTTGTTTATAGAAACAGATATCCAATGCATCTGTTGTTTCTGGAGAATTACAAAGTGCTTAAAAATGAAACATGCTCAAGACCAAAACATGAGCTGAGCACGGTGGCTTACACTTATAATGCAAATATTTTGGCAGGCTGAGGTGGAAGATCACTTGAGGCCAGGAGTTTGAGACCAATGTGGCAACATAACAAGACCTCATCTCCATAAAAAATAGAAAATTTGCCAGGCGCAGTGGCAAGGTCCTGTAGTCCCAGCTACCTGGGAGACTGAGGCAGGAGGATAGCCTGAGCTCAGGAGTTAGAGACCATCTTGAGCAAGAGCAAGACCCCATTTCTACTGACAGTAGAAAAACTAGCCAGGCATTGTGGCAGGTGACAATAGTCCTAGCTACTCAGGAGGCTAAGATAGAGGATGGCTTGAGCCCAAGAGTTTGAGGTTGCTGTGAGCTATGATGCCATAGAACTCAACCTCAGGGCAACTGAGCAAAACTCTGTCTCAAAAATAAATTAGTAAAATAAAAAAATATGTGAAACTAACAAAGGAAATAAAAACTTAAAAGCCAATCCCCTATATACACTGCAATTCCTTTTTTTTTTTTTTTTTTTTTTGCTGTTTTTGGCCGGGGCCAGGTTTGAACCCACCACCTTCGGTATATGGGGCCGGCACCCTACTCCTTGAGCCACAGGTGCTGCCCTGCAATCCCATTTCTTTTTGATATATTTATTTAAATGGTTTTGCCTATTTAGGTTATGTACTGATGACAAATAGTCAAAATGATGGAATTTCCTGAAAAAGCAACTTATAATAATATAATTACCAAACATTATGATTAGACAGTAAGGTAACAGATATTTCATGTAGTATTTTCAATATAACTACTAGAATACTCTCCAAAGGCAAGTGTTCTCATTTTCAATTGACTTTTAAATCCTTAAAATGTAACAGTGAAAGACATATAGGCTTTTACATTTAAAAAATATAATGGTTTAGGGGTGGCACCTGTGGCTCAGTGAGTAAGGTGCCAGCCCAATTACCAAGGGTGGCACATTCGAACCCGGCCCTGACCTAACTGCAACAACAACAACAAAAAAATATATATATATACACACACACATATAATGGTTTAGGCTCAGCACCTGTAGCACAGTGGTTACCGTGCCAGCCACATACACCAAGGTTGGTCGGTTCAAACCTGGCCCTGGCCAGCTAAAACAACAATAGCAACTGCAATAAAATAAAAAATAAATAAAATAAAAAAATGGCCGGACATTGTAGTGGGCACCTATAGTCCCAGCTACTTAGGAGAATCACTTAACCCCAAGAATTAGAGGTTGTTGTGAGCTGTGACATCACAGCACTCTATTGAGGGTGACATAGTGAGACTCTGTCTCAAAAAAACAAAACAAAACAAAATATATAATGGTTTAGACTGAAATTAAGTTAAAATTAATTCTTAGATATTTGGTTTTACTCTAAGCCCTGCAAAATACCTTAATATAACAAAATTGTATTTTTAGAGCACCAGCAAAATGTGATAAAGCAGAACAATATACAAAATGGATAGGCAATTTTGGAAATTACAGGACTCTACTATCATTCCTATAGCTTCAATCAGGTTTGAAAAGTAGACAATATCAACGTTGTATTTTGTAATCTATCAAAGCCATGAAAACAAACCATAAAATCTTACTAGGCTCAACATCACCCATATACTATTCTTACTAAAATGTAACCTAAATCTAAATATAAAGTAAAAAAAAATTTTAAACCCAAATACAGAACATTCTATTAGATAACTGACCAGATTCTTCAAAAAGTCAATGTCATGAAAAAACAAAAAAAGGTAATGAAAATATTCTAATAAAATCAAAAGACATATTCACCAAATGCAATGCATAAACCTTAACAAATCTTTGAAGGGGAAAACAGCTATAAAAGACATTTGAAAAGGCTGGGAGCAGTGGATCATGCCTGTAATTCTAGCACTATGGGAGGCCAAGGTGAGTGGACTGCTTGAGCTCACGAGCAAGAGCAAGAGACCTTGTCTCTAAAACTAGCTGGGCATTGTATAGGCACCTATAGTCCCAGCTATTTGGGAGGCTGAGGCAAGAGGATTGCTTGAGTCCAAGATTTTGAGGCTGCTGTAAGCTATGACACCATGGCACTCTACCAAGGGTAACAAAGTGAGACTCTGTCTCAAGAAAAAAAAAATGAAAAATCTATCAAGAAATCTAAATATTATAAACTATATTACTACATGCTATTAACAAATTATTCAGTACTTTGGGTATGAGAAAGGTGTAATAGTTATTTTATAAAATGTTCTTGTTCTCAGATGATGCAAAGCGAAGTATGTAGAAATGAAGTAGTAATATAGCTATGAAGGCCTAGCTAAAAAAAAAAGTGTACAGCTAACTGAGAGGCCAAGGCAAGAAGATCACTTGAACCCAGGAGTTCAAGGCTATAGTAAGCTATGGACACATCACCATACTCTGGCATGGGCAACAGAGTGAAACTCTTATCTCTAAAAATATTAAAATTAAAATTAAAAAATAAAAAATAAATTTTAATGTGTAGCTAAAGTAAATGTGGCAAAGTGTTAATAATTGGTTAATAAATTATTAATGAGGAAATGCATATAATTCTTCAGTACACTATTCTTTCTACAAATTTAGGTAAAAACTTTTCTTCATATTTCAATTCAATTAAGTAAAAACATTACAAAATCCAAAGCTGGTTAACATAAGGGAAAATTTAATTTGTAAGAATCTCTTACGGCTTAAAGTGATAACTGTTCTTAATTCTTATTATAGATGTATTTTTAGATAATTTTAATTATAACAAAAATGTCCATAAAGTTGGTCCAACTATATGGATTTCTATTATAAAATGAGTTCTGGTTGTATTTTAAAAGACTTTAAAAAATAGTGAAAAATCTGGTATAAAGGAATAGTGGCTTGCGCCTGTAATGCCCGCACTTTGAAAGGCCGAGGCAGGAAGACTGCTTGAGGTTAGGTGTTTGAGACCAGCCTGGACAAAACAGCAAGACTCCCCACCTCTACAAAAAAATTTTAAAAATTTGGTGGGTTTGGAGCTGCAAGGCTGTTGTCCTACTTAATTGGGAGACTAACGCAGGAGGACTGCTTGAGACCAAAGTTCCAGGCTACAGTGAGGTGTGATCACACCATTGCACTCCAGCCTGGGTGACAGAACAAGATCCTATCTCTAAAAAAATAAAATAGGCTTGGCGCCTGTGGCTCAAGCAGCTAAGGCACCAGCCACATACACCTGAGCTGGCAGGTTCAAATTCAGTCCAGTCCCACCAAACAATGACGTTGTGGCAGGCGCCTATAATCCCAGATACTTGGGAGGAGGAGGCAGGAGAATCGCTTGAACCCACGAGTTGGAGGTTGCGGTGAGCTGTGACGCCACAGCACTCTTCCCAGGGTGACAGCTTGATGCTCTGTCTCAAAAAAAAAAAAAAATAGTAATAAAATAATCTCAAGCAGCATATTGGGGAAGTAACAAACTGATTGTAAGATGTATATAAAAATATAAAGGGTCAAGAATAGTGAAGGTTCTTATTGTTATAAAGCCAAGTAAACAAAACAGTGTTATACTGGCAAAATATTTACAAACCTAGATCTCTGGATTCTAGTAACAGACTTACATGTACACGGTCATCTAATAAATGACCATAAAATAAAATAAGGCCATAAAATATCACTTCAAAACAGGATGGGTGTGCAGGAATTGGGATAGACTTTTCAATATATGATGCATCCTTGATGGGATATCCATATAGAAAATGAAATCCTGACACCAGTCCAATACTACATACAAGAGTACTTCAGTGGGCAGTGCCTGTAGCTCAAGGAGTAGGGTGCCAGCCCCATATACCCAAGGTGGCAGGTTCAAACCTGACCCCGGCCAAAAACTGCAAAAAAAACAAAGTTTACTTCAGATAGAACAAAGAACTAAATGTGAAAGATTAAACAATAAGAATTCTAGAACATTGTATAACATACCTCAGGGTAGACCTATAATAGCAATAAACTCTTAACTAGGACATAAAAGTGCACTGAGTATAGAAGAAAATAAACAATATTTCATTAAAATTGAGTATTTGTTTTCATTAAGAGAAACCATGAACAGATAAAAAGACAAGCCACCAAACATGACATTTCTGCACAAGATGCAGAAATTTCTTCAATACGTGTATCTAACAAAGGAATCAAATCCAGAATATATAAAGTACTATAAATCAAGAAGAAAAAAGCCAATAAGAGACTTTAACAAGGACTTCATAATAGAAAATATTTAAATGCCCAGTCAAGATATGAAAAGTTCCTCAAATTCATTTAGCCATCAGGAAAATATAAATCACATCCTCAGTTCTTTAACATCTTATTCTCACCAGAAAAGCTAAAAATCAAGTGCTGGTGAGGACTTAAAGCAATTTCAAATCTTATTCACTGCTCACAGGATTATAAATTGAATAATCACTTTAGAAAACCATTTCTGAAGCTAAACAACACATAATCTATGCCTTAGCAAGTCCATTCCTTAGCATATCCACAATAAAACACATCCATACGGTCACCAAAAAACACATATGAAAATGTTCAGTGGTACCATTCACAATTATTATAGCCACTACAGTGGTTACAATCAGAGGAGACAGGCAATGGCAAGTACTGGGTAGGACATTACTGGAACTGGAACCTTCATACATTGCTGGCAGGAATACAAAATGATAGAGTCAATTTGGAAAACTGGCCATTTGTTGAAAAGTTAAACATAAACTTATCAAATGACATAGAAATTCCACTCTTAGGTATTACACTTACTCAAGAAATATGAAAACATGTCTAAATAAAGCCTAGAATATGAATGTCTACGGCAGAATTACACGTATTAGTAACAGCCAAAACATGACACAATCCAAATGTCCATAAGTTGGTGAATGAATAAACAAAATATACTATAATACCATGAAATACTACTCACCAATCAAAAGGAATGAATTACTCATGCATGCATGATAAAACATGTACAAACCTGGCCAAGTGTGGTAGCATTATAGATGTGAGCCAGCACTCTAGGAAGCTGAGGCAGGAGGACTGCTTGAGCTCAGGGGTTTGAGACCATCCTGAGCAAGAGCGAGATCCCATCTCTACCAAAAATAGAAAAACAAGCCAGGTACAATGGCACACGCCTGTAGTCCTAGCTACTATGAGGAAAGAGGATTACTTAAGCTCAGGAGTCTTGAGGTTGCAGTGAGCTACAATGACACCACTGCACTCTACCCAGGACAATAGAGTGAGACTCTGTCCCCACCTCCCAGAGAATGTGCAAACCTCAAAAGTACCTGCTAAGTGAAAAAAGACTGGGAAGAAAGACTACAGACTGTATGCTTACATTTGTATGACATGCCCAGACAAAGCAAATTTATAGAGACATAAAGCTGATAGTTGCTTCCAGCAGGATAGAAGTAGAGCTTGACTTCAAACAGGCTTCGGAAATAAACTAGGACAACGGCAATGCTCTAAAACTGGATTATGGGCCGGGCACGGTGGCTCACGCCTGCAATCCTAGCACTATGGGACGCCAACACGGGTGGACTGCCTAAGCTCATAGGTTCAAGACCAGCTAGAGCAGTGGTTCTCAACCTTCCTAATGCGGTGGCCCTTTAATACAGCTCCTGTGGGTCACAACCACTGAGCTAGAGCAAGAATGAGACCCCATCTCTAAAAATAGCTGGGCATTGTGGCAAGCGCCTGTAGTCCTACCTACTTGGGAGGCTGAGGCAAAAGAATCTATTGAGCCCAGGAGTTTGAGGTTGCTGTGAGCTATGACACTATGGCACTCAACCAAGGGCTACAAAGTGAGACTCTGTCTAAAAAAAAATAAATAAATAATAATAATAATAAAAAAACTGGATTATGTTAATGATGGCATTACTCTATAAATTTACTAAAAATCATCTAATTACATATTTTAAAATAGACAAATTGCTAATAACATATAAATTTTGCTTTATAAAGGTATTTTTAAAAAGTAACCAGCAAGGGATAGCAGATGGAAAACTATAAATGAAACAACTTGGTAAACCAGGAGCAGTGGCTCACGCCTATAATCCTAACACTCTTGGAGGCTGAGGTGGATGGATTGCTTGAGCTCAGGACTTGGAGACCAGCCTGAACAAGAGCTAGACTCCATCTCTACTAAAAGTAGAAAAACTAACTAGGTATTGTGGCAGACACCTATAGTCTCAGCTACTCAGGAAGCTGTGGCAAGAGGATCACTTGAGCCCAAGAGTTTTAGGTTGCAGTGAGCTATGCTGTCAAGACACTCTATCCAGGGCAACAGAATGAGACTCTGTCTCAAAGGAAAAAACAAAACAAAACAAAACTTGGCAATGCATTAGTATCAGCAGAACTAGATAAGACCTAATAAGAATTCCTTGTAGATCACCTGGGAAGTCGGATGCTGAGCTGGCTGGTATTTTTCCTCCTCTAACATTCCACAGTCCTGCTCCGTCTCACACTTTTCTCTCCTGACTCTAACATGCAGAAGCTTTTTCTCTCTGTCCCATCCCTTGAGAAGCCCAGTTACATATGGCTTCTTCATGTCCCTAAGAGTTTCTAAAAGTGATTCTCGGGCGGAGCGAGATGGCAGCCAAGTAACAGCTCCCTTGCATCTGGGCACCGTGAGTCTGGGGAGATAAGACTCCAGGCATCTCTGGCTGGTGGGATCTGCCTATAATCATCCCTGTGAGGATACAGGGAGTCAGCAAGAGACTTCTGGACCCCAAGAGGAAGACAAAAACAGTGGAAAACTGACAAGTGGTCACGTGTGTTCAATCGGTCTAATCCCACAGGCAACTGTAAGTATAGTAGCAGCGAGACTGCAAACCAGAAAGGCTTTTACCTGTGAACTGTTTCAGTGTTTTTGGACTTGGCACTCAGTTGAACTGCCTTGGGGAGAGCTTGAACAGGAGCGCAGAGAACTCTGGGCATTGTCTAGGGCCCTAGTCTAAGCCACTGAGCCAGACGGAGCTAATAGTGTTTGGCTGTGGGCCACAGAGAGCCATTAGGAGAGAACTACCCCAGCAAGATCTACCCTCAGGGTTGCAAAGCAAGGATCAGGCGGAACTAGTAACCTAGTGACTGAGCAGCCTAACAGCAGGGACTGAGCCACCTTACACCCCTAACCCTCAGGGGGAGAGTGAGACCAGTTTTGGCACACTGGGTAAATGGATAGCCACTTCAGCAGTGATTCCCGCGACAAGCACTTTCCTAGGAAAGCTTCTGCTTAGCAAGTTTAGAAGCTTAAAGTGCCTTCTACGAAGGCTGAAGAGAGACTTAGGGTGTCTACCCTGT
>CAUYPK010158283.1:0-15819 GCA_963574355.1 Loris lydekkerianus
AGCTCAGTGGCTCAGTCTGGGGCCCCAGACAATGCCCAAAGTTTTCCACACTCCTGCTCAAGCTCTCCCCAAGGCAGTTCAACTGAGTGCCAAGTCCAAGAACACCAAAACAGTTCACAGGTAAGGCCTTTCCAGTTTGCAGTCTCACTGCTGCTTGTACTTACAGTTGCTGGCATGATTAGGTTGATCAAACACATGCAACCTCTTGCCAGTTTTCCACTGTTTGTGTCATCCTCTTGGGGTCCAGAAGTCCCTTGCTGGCTCCCTGTATTCTCAAAGGGATGATTATAGGCAGATCCCACCAGCCAGAGATGCCTGGAGTCTTGTCTCCCCAGACTCGCTGTGCCCAGTTGCAGGGAAGCTGTTACTCCATGAAATTTTAAAATAAACTCAAAGGACATGCCCACACAATCCAATGGGAACTGACAAAATCTATCTCTTCTCTTCTGGCTTTAATCTAATTACATCCTATGTCTCTGTATTGAGTGAGGATGTGTAAGGGAAGATCTGTCTTGTCTGTGCCTATGCCTGAAGAACTATAGAAACCAAGTAGAACTTCTCTCATTTCCAAATTTGATAGAAACATATAAGGATCAATGATTCTTTTTTTTTCTTTCTTCCTAGTACCTTGATCTTGGATCTAGGATTCTTTAGGTAGCATGCAGAATAACTTCCAAAAAATGTCACCACTCTTTGCCTTCACTTAAACACTGTCCATGAGAAATTCCTGTCTTTCAAAAGAATTTATTGTATTGTTGGCCAGTTCTTATTAAAAGTTTCTCATTGTTTTTTAGTTTAAAAACTGCTTGCCTAAAGCAGTTTTTATCTTTGATTCTAATTCTGCCCTCTAAACCTAATAAAATTTTCATGTAATGATTCTATGGATGTACCTAGTCTGAGTCTTCTCTTCTCTAAGTTAAAATTACAAAGTTTCTTCAACTATTTGTCATTTACTAATTTTTTTGATCTCTCCAAATCTTCTAGTTGCCCTTTTCTTACTGTTTTCTAATTTGTCAATGTCTGCCCCCAAATGGGTCACCCAGAGCTAAACAGAGCATTCCAGATGTGGTTGGATTTATGCACGCAATGACGAAAGTTTTATTTTTGTTGGATCTGGATTATATGTCCATTGATGAGTTCTGATTGCACTAGTTTTGTTAAAAGTTGTCACATAACACTGTCCTTTCACTACTTCTGAGCTTTCAGTCCATCAATTCCCCAAGCATTTGTTTCCCCCATCTTTACCTGTTCAATTGATTTGTTATAGTATTTGTTGTACAAACCATATAAAATGATAGATAAAAATGAAATAAGAGACCCAGAATCTTACTACCTTGGCATGATCAATTTTCAATTGTCCATGTTACTTTCTACTTCTTGCTTATATAAATTTTACATAGCTTTCTTCATAACCTAGATAACTTTCTATATCTTGACTTTAAAGTTTAGTATACTAATGTTTTCCCAAGCTACTGCATGATCTTTTATAATTATACTTTAAAATAACTGCATCAAATTTCATAGTAAGATGTACGATATTTACTCAACCCTTCTGTGTCTCAGACATTGAAGTTGTTCTATGTTTTCCTTTGGGAGATTTAATTTAATATGGTCCTTGAAATTAAAGGACTTTTTGGACCCAAATCGTAATTGTACATTTCTCTATTTTAAGTTTCTTCCATTTTAGTTTTGTTCCTGATGCAGAATTCTGTGGGAACTCTTCTCCAATCCCTTCCTCTTTTGCCTTTAACCTCATCTTTCTGTTCAGAACAAACAAAATAGAAAGTAAGACAAGACTGAAGTTTTAGACCTTAATATCCTTATTAGTTCCCAGAGGAGTTCGTGGGCTAAGAGCTCCTATTTCAGGGGCAGTTAGGAAAGCCATGTCCACTCAAAATCCTCCTTTCTTAGTGGCTAGCTGATGCCTGCAATTAATTAATGGAGTCCAAATTTTCTAAGTTCCTTAGGGGGCAGGCTGTGTTCACTTTCAGTTACTATATTACCAATTTAGTCGTTGGAGGTTCTCAGTGAATGTTTATTAGTAGAAGGAATGAAAGAATACAGTATAATTAAAGATAAGACTTAACAATTTAAATCAGCCTGGAGGAGACACCACTTCATTCACACTAATGAGTAAATTGCTGGTATTAGTTATTTCCCTGGGAACAGGTTTTACTGTAAGGAAGAAGGAGTAGAAAGGAATCCTGTTCTCTTGGAGAGAAGGCAGGGATGGGCTTGGGACACCTAAAAAAGGTACATTATAATTTTGCTTATAGCCAGCCTGTACTTTGTAAACCTGACTTAGTGCTGTAACTAAGGACCTGTAACTGTTGGAACTTGTAGGGCCCATAGATTCTGCACAGAAATTCTATAATTTCTGACAGGCCTGTTTAACTTTGGCTGATGCTACCAAATAACAGAACTTGCCCTTCATGTTACTACAGAAATGTCTGGGAATAGGGGTGGAAAATGGAAAATAGTAAAGCCTCGGTAGCATATGCATACAGTAGAACCTCTGTAAGTTGGCAACCCAAGGTTCTGTAACACACTGGTTAACATAAGGAACTAGGCCTACTGTACTGATAACATACATGTGCTGCATGTCTAGTCTATGAAAATTAGGTCAACTTAAGGAAGTGGTCAATGTAGGGAGGTGGTCAACCATGAAGGTTCATGTATATTCAGCCCTACTACTTCTTGCTAAAGAGCTAGCAGGGTATAGATTGGTATCCTTTCCTGGTATTCCTCACTTGAGTCAGGGCCTGACCTAGGTGGGAGGGAATGTTAGGGTGACTGACTGTCTGAGTTTGTCTAGGATTCTCCCAGTTCTAATACTGTCCCAGGAAAACTAGGACAATTAGTTACCCAGTTTTGGAGTTGCCAAAAATCTTGACTGAATTCTCTGAGAATTAAGTTGAATAAGGACAAAATAGCCCCAGATTCCTAGACCTCTCTTAGCCTCTGGCTGTACCCCTTGGCATACCTCCCCTATTCTGGCTGTATCAGAACCCAATGTGATGTGATGTAAGAAGCTGGACTGAAAGATCTCCTGTATCCAACCTTCTCTGCCCTACTGACCTGTCACATTGGCCAAGATACATTTGGAACCTAAATGATTCTTTCTAGAAGATCATCTTTAGATATGAGTGCTACTCATTAACTCACTCATATTTCCATCCATATTCATATTTGAATGAGTCGGCTTACCAAACCATCACTTAGTTGTTTTGTGTGTTTGTTTCTTAGAGACAGAGTTTAGCTACATTGCCTGGGCTAGATCTGGGCTGGTCTCAAACTCCTGGCCTCAAGACATTCTTCTATCTCAGCCTTCAGAGTACCTGGGATTCATGTGTGAGCCATAGCACCTGTCACTAAACCATCATTTAGAAGAGAGTTCTAAAATTAGAAGACAGCAGTAGGAATATTCTGATGGGCTCAGGGGAATAAGTATATGTCTGGGCGTGGTGCTCTAGAAAGTAGTTCTGTCCAGCCAGAGGAGTAAGAAGCACCGTGTCCCTGGGAAAGGAGTAGAAAGACACCAATTATTTATAATCCAATTTATAATTTGTGTCGACTCTTCTCTAGGCTCAAGAATAGAAACATTCTCCAAGTTATCAACTCAGACTTTGAACATTCGTATCGTTAGTTGAACACCATTTTCCTTCTGCCTACTGCCCCCAGCACTGGGGTCACATTTATTAAACCATCACCTCACTGTGCTGGCTTGGAAACATCTCCTGGTGGTAGATTTATGTCTTTATCCTTTTTTCTTGTTCCCTTTTGTTTTTGATATTCACAGATCAATTCATTACCTCTTCTATATACATATATATGTTGTTTTAAACTTCTTTCCCTTTCCCCCTAATTTTCTAGTTTATCTTAGAAAAGTAGTTCTTTTGACTTATTATCCTCTCCTTCCCTTCCTGTGTTCCTTTTACAGGTATATACATTCATGTGTGTACACATATATGCACATGTGTATATACAAACATTCATATCCTCATAGCCTGGTACACCTGATTCAAGTAAGAAGGAGGGGCAGAGATTTGAAGTTAAACATAGTAAATGCTCAGGAACTTCAATTTCTAGAGCACTTAGTACTCAGAGGATTTCATTTATAATTTTTACAAAAATTTCCATCTGTTCCATCCTCTGCTATTAGCCAGTTTTTTTTTTCTCACACACAAGTAAATAGAAGAAAATAATTTTCATTCATTTTCTTCTTGTTTTCTTTTTCCCTTAAAAAAAAAAAAATGATAGCATTGTAGTAGCATCCTTTTCTAGTCTTCATTGTAAATCTAAGGCTCATGCAGCAATATTATGTGTTAAATAAGGCTTTATGGAATATGTGAAAATATAAGCACTATTTTATTAGGCATGATTAGAAATAGAGGCGAAGCAGGTGGTGAGGTGGTTTATACAATGAGAATAGGTGTTTTGGGCAATGGAAGACACAATCACATCAGGAACTTGAACTGTGGTTCTTTATTTGGTACTGAGGGACCTCAGAAATCTTTGAGACCTAAAACCCAGGATGTGCTTGGATTACAGCAGAGGGTCCCAGTATGTTCTGGCAAGTTTTATTATATTCCAGTGGGTTCTACCCTGAGACCATCACTGAGGGTGGTGGATACTGAGAGGATACAAGTGCTCTGTGAGTAAGAAGTCATCAGAATTGTGAGTTTGTCTTGCAAGTGTAACAGCTCCTGGGACCGCGGCGAAGCGGGCACACCTGTCTTGCCCTTCCAGCTGGCTCAGCTTCCCTGGGCAGCTGACTATGGGAATGAGGCAGGCTGTTCTAGGCCATCCGACTTCCCAACTAGGACATAAGTTACATTTGTATGCTAGAGACTTCATATATTTTAGAAAGGTCTTTTCATTAATGCAGATGGCAAACTGTAAGACATAGTTATTATCAGTATTTTATAGACACTAAGTAATTTGCCCAAGTTAATAGTGTATTTGACTTCTCTCTCTCCCTCAGCTCCAAAGAATCAGCACCCTGTTGATTTTTCCCACAACATGCTACGCGCGCTCGTTGATCCCCTTTTATTGCCACAGCTGCCTCCTGTTCCAGGCCAGTGTCACTTTGTGCCTAGACCCTGCACCAGCCTCCTAACAAGCTCCTGGCTCTAGCCTGCCTTAGTAAATCCAAATATCCAAATACTGTTGTGAGGGCTCAGTGTTGGATTCATTATCATGAAATTGCTTTCTCTCTGCCACTGCCCTCTGCAAATCATTGATGACACCCCACCCCTCTACTCCATAACAAAGAAACTCCAACGCATGGCACTCCCTCTGCCTGCTGTTTAAGTCTTCATTCCTGCATGAAGTCAAACTCTGCACCAACACTCCAAATCCACACTTACCTTGTGTTTCCCCACCAGAAATCCCACCCCCCCTTGCAGCCATCCACCTTCCACCTAAATCTCTGCAGCTCAGACTCACCTTTCTGCAAAAGCCACGCTTGGGTTTTCTGTCAGCCCTCAGCTATTAACCATGTAGAGCCAGTTAACACCTCTTTCCTTTCTGCTTGATGTTGTGACTTTGTTCTTTACAGTTATTAACTTTTCATGAATTTCCTTATTTTTTCATGTTATCGCAGTTACATAGGCAGCTTTGAGGCAAGAACCATGCTTTCTACTATTTCGATGTAACAAAATAGCGTCTTGAAATATTAATCCTTGTGCTTTTGTTTTCTTCTTGTCCCTGTAGGCGACTTTCCCCCTCTCAGGAAGTGGCATCCACATTTCATCAAGCAGAAAGAGGCAGCAAGACACCCTCAGTGTTCCAGGTCTGCTTTTTGCTTAACTTTCAAAATAGATCTCTCTTTTTTGAGAAACAGAAGGGAAAGTCTGAGGGTTTTATATCATGCCCATAGTTTATACCACAGCAATGGAATTGGAAAGAGAATGTAGCTTCTAAGAGGTCTGTTACTCATGGTCCACTCAGCCAAAGGAGGCCTACGTCTGCCTCAGGACTGTTCTGGTCATGGAACAACGCTCAGGTAGTAGAAGACAGCACACCTTCCGGGTGAAGGACACAACTGCAACTCAGACTTTACCGTATAAATGCAAACCATGTAACCTAATCGTGTGTACCCTCATATAAGCTGAAATTAAAAAAAAAATCCAGAGAAAATAAAGATTGTTCTGGTACCTACCAAGATGATCCACATAGAAACCTTCTGTTAATGTACTATGCTTCAGGATACTTGTAACATCACCCGCCCTCAAAGAGGGCAAAGGCTGTGATACCCTGGGGGAGATGGAAGCAGAAAGAAAAAGTCCAGCTCTAAGAGGTGGGCAGAACCTTGTATTCCAGTGTGCTTGTGTCTGTGCTGTCCTATATGGTAGCCAATAGCCTCATGTAGCTATTGAGCCCTAGAAATGGGGGAGCGTGACTAAGGCATTGAATGAAATAGCCACCTATAGCTAGTGGCTACTGTAGTGAGCTCTAGAGCCCTGGAGCCGTCTCTCCCATTCTGATTGACTAGCAGTGTCCAGCACAAACCCTGACACAGAGTAGGCACTGAGTCAATATTTCTGGGATGAATTGATGACTCATAGAATGAAAGCAATAAATTACATGTTGACCACTGATTTAAGGTAGACCCGAAGCTTCTCTCTCAACTTCAATATTGTCTATTCTTCTGATTTGATAGAAGATACTGCAGCTTTCTCCATTTAAAAAACTTCATAGGAATTGATTTATCTAAGGGGTGCATAATTCCCAAGCCATTGATATCAACTGATAGCTAGCTATCGGGCCTCATGATCACTGTACTGCTTTGAATCTGAAAGCATGCAGACCAGGTTTTCCAAAGCATTAAATTACTCTCTTACAACACTCTGAATAGAACTTAGGTGACATGCTTTTTCCCTTTTTCACTTCTCCTTGTTCGTTTAGTGTTAATTGTATATTGTGTTTGTAAACGGATTGTCTCAGACCTTACCAACCTGTAAAGAGATATGGTCATATTGATATTCAGATCACAGCTCCTCCAGTAGTTCAGCCTCTCTCTAGTCTCTCTGGTCCTCGTACCATTATTTCTACTGCTGCTGCTTTGTAAGAGAACACTCTACTGGGCACAGATGGCCTGTCCTGAGAGCCACCCCAAGCCTCAGAGGTCCAACTTCAATGTGGTCTTTAATGGGTAGGGCAAGGACACCCTACTTGGGGCTGGGCTCTACTTTGCTTCCTGGACTCTGAAGCAGCTGCTTATATTCCCAGCCTCATTTCAAGTGTTTTGTTTTTTTGTTTTCATTTCATTTTGTTTAAATTAACATACACATTTCTGTTTCTAGCCCACCCCTCTCCTTTGGGAATCAAAACAAGTTCATCAAGATGAAAGATGAGGCTGAATCATATAATCCACAAATGCCTGTGGACTCCATTATATGTAAAGCTCCTATTTTTCCCTAGATATTGAATAGACACCATAATACTCAATATCCAGACATCTTGCCACACTGCTATCTTCCATGTCTCTTTCCTTCATCTGAGAACCTGAAGTTCATGTGGTGCTCAGTTCATGGAGACATTCAGAAAGAATCAAGTTACATAAGCAGCCACATGCTGAAACACAGATCAGGTCATTCCTTTAATCCAGAGGCTGTCAGACCGTAGCCTGGCTCAGAATCACCTGCAGGGCCTGTTAAAACACAGGTTACTGGGCCCTATCCCCAGGGTTTCTGATGGAGTCTTGGATCTTGGGTGGGACCCAAGATTTTGCTTTTCCAACAAGTTCCCAGATGCTGCTGCTACTCATCTGGGAAAACCACTTGAAAAACCATTGCCCTAATCATTTGGTGACTAGCTTTCTGGAAAAATAGCTTTTAGATACATGATAGCCTTCCAGCCCCACTTAATCTTCCTTTTCATATGCCCTAAAAACTTAGTTGGTGAAGACCTTCCCTACCCAAATCCAAGAAGATAACAAGTTTGAAATATGAGAATTTTTGATACCTTCATTCTGAGTTATTAAAAAACATTATCAGTTTGTTTAGGGTTTCTATAAGCTTTGGGTAACTTGGTGGAAGGTGGTTGAAAGCAGTAATTCACTGGGGTGTCAAGACACCGAGTCATTTAAGTAAATCTCACTGTAACCCATGTCACTGTGGAGATGACTAATTAGGTGGAGCTCTGTCTCCCTAACAGCCCAGAGAGATGAGTCCACTGTCAGGTGGTTATTGTTGTTCTAATTATATGATATAAATTACTCCCAAACAATGTAAAACAGAATTCGACTCCTTTGCTTTTCATTATTGAGATGAAATTTCCCAAAAGCCATAAAACATTTACTTAGTTAAATTAATCCATTAAAAAGTTCAGTTATCATACAGATGTTTTGTCCACATGGCTTTGAGCAGTCAGCTGGATGAAATTTTCACTATCACCAGATGTTTTGCTGTCAGGAAGACGCGGCTTCCTTGAAATGTTTTAGGAACATAGATTTTTCTCTGTGCTTAATTACTCTTCTGATAAATAAATTCTATTTTCAGTGTATCTAAACTTCACTGTTGGAATTTAAACTCATTTCTCCTTTGTTTCTATCTTACATATAGGGAATGAGCAATACTCTTAATTATCTATTGTAATTATTCCTAATTTATTTGAAGACAGCAAGTCGCCCTTTATCTTTTTCTTTGTCATACAAAATTACCTCCAATCCTCTTTAAAGTTTCCCTCATAGATCCTAATTTTAATCCCTCTAATTTGTTCATAATTTTCTCTAGGCTATATTTTTTCCAGGCCCTTTAAAAGCTCAGGCCCACATCATGGATTCCTTGCTCCTGACTGATGGGCTTTCATCACTTGGGTCCTGAGCAGACAGGGCTTCTAATGTAGGTTCCTGAAGGAACTCCTGGGAATCTCAGAACCTTGAGTCTTGCCCTGCTAAGCGCTCATCCTGTGCAGCGCAAAGCTTTCCATCCATATCTCATCAGGTTTGAGGAACATGGTCATGTTGCAGCGTTCTGTTTTTAATCATTGATTTTAAACAATATATTAATTGGAAGATGCTGTTAGCTTTATACAAGTTGATTCTGTTCACAGTTAAGTAAAATTAATATTGGGTTCAATTAATGAATGTAAGTCTTCTTGGCTCATTTTCGTTTGGGGATCATTTGGGTTATGTTAAGGTGAGTTTTACATGTACAGAAGACAACTCTCTTAGATATGCGAAGAAATTACTGCTATTTTTTTTAATTGTGAAGACCTATTGCTATAGGCTAGGGTCCTTTTCCTAGGGGAAAATCAAGATATAGGCAACATTGTCCTTCTTTCTAATCCTCACTCCCTTAGTTACTACATCCCATGGATTCTATGTGGCTCAAACCTCTTGACAGCAGTTATCTTTTTAAAAAATCATTCTAGTTATGATAGAACAGGATGAAATTCTCTCCTCACAAATTACACTCAGATCAGCAGTTATCAACCTTGGCTGCTATATTATTTATTGCAGCACAGCAAATTTCCCCCAAATTTGGTGGCTTTAAATACCATCTATTATCTTATAGGTTTTGTGGGTCAAGAATCTAAGCACAGCTTGACTGGATCTCTGGGTCTCTGACAGGTTATGATTTAAGATTCTATGGGGTTCGGTGCCTGTAGCTCAGTTGGCAGGGCACCAGCCACATACACTGGAACTGGCAGGTTCGAATCTGGCCTGGGCTTGTCAAACAACAATGACAACTATAACCAAAAAAAAAAAAACACCAAAAACTAGCTGCATGTTGTGGCGGGCACCTGTAGTCCCAGCTACTTCGGAGGCTGAGGCAAGAGAATCGCTTAAGCCTAAGAGTTTGAGGTTGCTATCAGGTGTGACACCATGGCACTCTACCCAGGGTGACAGCTTGAGACTCCATCTAAAAAAAAAAAAAAAAAAAAAGACTCTACAGGAACGAGCTCAGTCGTGTGATTTTTTTTTTTTTTTTTTTATTAAATCATAGTTGTGTACATTAATGCGATCATGGGGCACCATTGTTAACACAAGTTAGTTTCTGTGGATTGTTGGTCTGTGGTCTCAGTTTCCCCGACCTCTTGGCTGGAGGTCTTCTTAGTTCTTTACCGCACCGTGTTCCACAGAGGATCTAACATGGCCGCTGGCTTCACAAACCTGTAAGGAAATGAGCAAGAGAGCACGTCAACAGGACATACAGTACCAGTCAGATGACAGTCACAGTCCGTTATGATGAAATTAGCGAAGTAGAATCCCATGGTTGTTGCCAATTTCTGTCTGCTAGAAGCAAGTCACTAGGTCCAACCCACACTCAGGATTACACAAGAGCAAGGCTCACCATAGGCAGGGACTGTTGGGGGGTCTGCCTATCACTGCTGCACCCCAGACCATTTAAATTAGTTTTTAGCCACTACTGTGGCATAATTTATACCTAATAACAAAAATAACAGCATTCATTTAATTACCCCCACAATCATAATATGGATTACTTTCAACAGCTCCAAAAGTTCCTTTTAGGCCCTTTCATAGTTGGTCCCCTTCCCCACTCCAGCTCCTGATAACCAACAATCTACTCTTCATAACTATAGTTTTGCTCTTCTAGAATTTTATATAAGTAGAATCATTTAATGTATAGTCTTCTGTGTTTTTTATTTAAAAGGATGCTTTTGAGATTCATCTATCTTGTTGCATGTGTCAGCAGTTTCCCTTTTTTAATGCTGAGTAGTATTTGATAATGATAGTAATGATCATGGTAATTTATTTGTCCATTAACCATTTGATGGTCTTTGAATTGGTGTTTAACTATAATGAATAAGGGTGCTATGAACATATAAGTTTTTGTGCAAACATAACATTTTCATTTCTTGTGAATGAGAAACACCTAAGTGTAATTGTGGGGTCATCTGGAAAGTGTATGTTTAACTTTACACAAATCACCAAACTCTTTTCCAGCATGGATATTCCATTTTGCATGCTGACCAGTAATGTATGAGAGTTCTTGTTTTTCCACACCCTCACCAACACTTGGCAGCCCTGCAAGTTTAGCCATTCTGATGCAGTTTCATAATTTTAGCTCTTACATTAAGGTCTATGATCCATTTTGAGTTTATTTTTATAAGTGATGTGAAGTAAGTGCTGAAGTTCATTTCTTTGTTCATCAATGTCCAGTTGTTCCAAATAATTATTTCACTACTGAATTACTTTTGTACTTTTATTGAAAATCAGTTGACCATATATGAGTGAGTTTATTTATAGACTGTATTCTTATCCATTGATTTAAATGCCTATTCTTACATAAATATATCATACTTTCTTGATTATTGTAGCTTTATAGTAATTCTTAAAATCAGCTCACATAAGTTTCCAACTTTGATCTTTTACAAAAATTTTTTTGTAAATTTTAGAAACAACTTCTATGTTTTTCTAAAAAAAAGACTGCTGATATTTTGATTGGGATTGCATTGAATCTATAGGACAATTTGGAAAGAATTGATATCTTAACAAAATTAAATGTTCCAATGCATGAACATGGTATACCTCTCCATTTTATATCTTCGTGAATTTCTTGCTACAATGTTCTATAGTTTTTAGTATATAGAATTTTGTATAGATTTTGTTAAATGTATTGCTGTATCTTTCAGTCATTTATTTTTTAATGCTATTATAAATGGTATTGATTTTTAAACTTTAATTTTCAATTGTTCCTTAATAGTATGGAGAATTACACTTGACTTTTGTTAATTAGTTTGTATTCTATAACCTTGTAAGGTCACTTATTTGTATCAGTAGGTTTCTTTTTAGATTTTTTTTAAATTTCAGGTTAATGTGAGAGTACAAACAACCAAATCACAGTATTTGAATTTGTTAGGTAGAGCCCCTTTTGTAGCTGTGTCCTGCACCCAAAAGGTGTGCCATACACCCCTATGTGCCTATTCAGCAGGAATACCCCAAACCTTCATCCCCTCTCTCCTCCCTTGATCCCCCTTCCTCCAACTTGAATTGAAATGAGTTTGTCTCTGTTGCAGGCATTAGATTGTCTACTGGCTTCATATTAGTACTGAGTACTTTGGATATTTGGTTTTCCGTTCTTAGAGTTTACTGAGAAGAATGTGTTTCAACTCTATCCAGGTTAAGGATATGAAGTCACCATCTGTTTTATGCCTGAATATAATTCCATGATGTGCATATACCACAGTTTGTTAATCCGTTCCTGAACTGACGGACATTCAGGTTGTTTCCATGTCTTGGTGATTGTATATTGAGCTGTGATAAGCAATCTAGTGCATATGTCCCATGAAAAAATGCTCATCAGAGAAATGCAAATCAAAACCACTCTTTTTAGATTTTTAAAGGATTTTCCACATAGACAATTTTACTGCTTCCTCCCTAATATACATGCCTATTATTTCTTTCTACTGCTTATTACAATTTTACTTCTTCCTTTCCAAAATGTTTGCCTTTTATTTGTTTCCTTTCTGTATGATTTTAAGCATAATTTTAGCTGCAGATTTTTCTATCCATGTACTTTATTACACTAAAGAAATTCCTTTCTATTTCTAGTATGCTGACAGTTATTATCATTAATAGATGTTAGACTTTGTTAAATCTTTTCCTAACATTTATTGAGATCATCATGTTTGGGTTTTGTTTTGTTGTGTTTTTGGTCTGCTAATATTGTGAACTACATTAATTGATTTTCGAATGTTAAACCAATCTTACATTCCTGAAATGATACCTACATGGCCCAGATGTATTATCTATTGTATATACAGATAAGTTTCATTTGCTAAAATATTATGAAGGATTTTGGACCTTTGTTTAGGAGGGATATTGTTCTATTGTTTTCTTTTCTTTTGGTTTTTATTCTGGTATTAAAATGAGGACCTCTCATGTTGACCTCTTAAAATGAATTGGGAAATGTTGCCACCTTTTTTGTTTTTTGGAAGTGTTTGAATTGAATTGGCACAATTTCTTCCATAAATATGTGGAAGAATTCACCAATGGAGGCTGTTTGCTTTTTGTTGTTGTTGTTGGATTTTTGGGGAGATGCTTCTGGGGGTTGGAGGTGTTCTTTGAGACAGGGTCTCACTCTGTCACTCTAGCTAGAGTGCAGTGGCTATGTTATGCTCGCTGCAACCTCAAACTCCTGGGCTCAAGTGATCCTCTTGCCCCAAGCCTCATGAGAAACTGGAACTAAAGGCATACACCACTGTGGCCAACTTAATTTTCTATGTTTTCATAGACACAGGGGTCTCACTCTTTCTTGCTCAGGCTAGTCTTGAACTCCTGACCTCAAGCAATTATCCCACCTTGCCCTACCAAAGTACTTGGATTATGGGCAAGTGCTTGGTCTTATTTTGTTTTCAATTCTTATTTCTCTTGTTTATCAAGATGGGAAATGTAGAAATCTTTTATTTTTTCTAATATAAGCATTTAGTGCTATAGATTTCCCTCCAGGGACATTTTGGTTGCATCCCATAAATTTTGATATTTTGGGTTTTCATTTTTATCCAGTTTAAAATATTTCTCATTTCTCTTTTAGTTTTTTATTTGACTCATTTGTTATTTAGAAGTAGTTTCTAAATACCTGAATATTTCTGTGATATCATTTTTGTATTCATTTCTAGTTTAATTCTTTTGTGGTCAGAAAAGCATGCAATATTATAATTTATCAAGACTTGTTTTATGCTCAGCATATTTTCCGTTTGGTAAATTTTAATATGTGCTTGAAAAATAATATATATATTCTGTTGTTGTTAGGTGTCAATTCTGTTAGTTTGATTGATGGTATTGATCAATTATTCTGTATTTTTACTGATTTTCTGTTTACTTGTTTTATCAATCACCAACAGAGGAATTTTGAAACCTCCAATATAATTTTTATCTATTTTTCTCCTTCTAGTTCTATCAGTTTTGCTTTACATACTTTGAAGCTCTATTATTATTTTGTATTTTTGGATGTCCTCATTATAAAATACTGCCTTCCTTGTTCTAAAATCTATTTTATATTATATTAAGACAGCTAACCCAGCTTCCTTTTGATTAGTGTTTGCACAGTAAATATTTTTCAATCCTTTTACTTTTAATGTATCTGTGACTATATATTTAAAATTTGTTGTCATAGAGGGTTTTTTTTTTTTTCCCCCTTGAGACAGCATGTAACTGGGGCTTGGTCTTGTTTTTTACTGTCTTAAAATCTCTGCTTTTTAGTTAAAGTATGTAGACTATTCACATTTAACATAATTATTTATATGGCTGGGCTTAAATCTAATTTTTGGCTTCTTGTTTTATTTTTGTCCTATCCTATTTCTCTTTTTCTATTTCCTGCCTTCTTTTGGATTAGTATTTTTAAATGATGCCACTTTATTTCTACTCTTGTTAGCTGTGCCTACTTGTTTTATTCATTTTTAAGTGGTTATTCTAAGGTTTACAACATACACTTTTAATTTATCAGAGACTAACTTCAAATGACATTGTGTCACTTTACACCTGGTATATGAACCTTATGACTGGTGTGTGCACTTCTGTACTCTCATTGTCTGCGATTGTTGTTATAGATTTTTACTTCTGTGTACACTATAGCTCGTATTTTCAGAATATATTGTTACTTGTATTATGAGCAGTCAATCTTTGTTATACATTTTTTAAAAAGCAATATTTTATATTTACCTACATATTCACCATTTCTGGCTCTCTTTATTCCTCTATGGATTTTTATCTGGTATTTATCTTCCTTTAACTTTGCTTTTAATTTATGTTGGCTGGTGATGAATTTTGTTTGTCTAATGTATCCTGAATTTGCTTTCAAATTTGAAAAATATTTTATGGGTAAAGAATCTTAGATGGACATTTTGTCCTTTTCATACTTTAAAGATGACATTCCATTGTTTTATGACTTGCATGGTTTCTTATACACGTAAGAAGCTTGCTATTATTCTTGTCATTATCCTTTTTACATACAGTATCTTTTTTCTGGCTGCTGTTACAATTTTTCTCTTTATCATTGGATTTTAGTAATTTAAATATAATATGGCCTTGTGTGGTTAGTTAAGGTTTATTCTGGTTGAATTTATTGAGCTCCTTGAATCTGTAAATTTATAGATTTCATGAAATTTGGAAAATTTTGATTATTATCTCTTTAAATATTTTTTGTTCCCTCTTCTCTTTTTTCTGAGGCTCTAATTACACAAATGTTGGCCCATTTGACAGTGTCCCACAGGTCACTGCTACTCTCTTCATATTTTTTTAAGTTTTTCTATTTCATTTTGGATATTCCTTTTATTATGCTTTCAACTTTATTGTTCTTTCTTCTTCATTGTCTATTTTCCGTTAATCTCATACAGTGAACTTTACATTTAAGGTGTTGGATTTTTTTCTTTGGTAATTCATTTGGGTCTTCCTTTACATCTTCCATTTTCTCCCCGGGGTGGTCACGCTTTTCTTTACCTTCTTACACTTATGGAGCCTATTTATAATAGCTATTCTAACTTTCTTTTTTTCTTCTTTCTTTCTTTCTTTCTTTTTTTTTTTTCAGTTTCTTGTCAGCTAGCTTCACTGTCTCTGTCATTTTAAGCTCTATTAAAATTGAGTTTTCTCCTACTTTTAGTTCTTGTTTTCCTACTTCATTGCGTGCCTATTAATTTGTTTTATTATTATTATTATTATTATTATTATTATAGATAAAAATATGCACCATAGATGTGGCCCGACCCATCATCCTCCCTCCACCCAAACCTCCCCCCTCCCTTCCCCTTCCTTGGTTCTTTCCCCATAGTCTTGTGGTATAGTTGGGTTATAGCCTTCATGTGAAAGCTATAGTTTAGCTTCATAGTAGGGCTGAGTACATTGGATACTTT
>CAUYPK010158286.1:0-10408 GCA_963574355.1 Loris lydekkerianus
GGGAAAGAAGGCGGGGGAAGAGGTGAGTGACAGGGTCGGGCCAATGGCATGGTACCACATTGGCTGTATCTAGGTAGAGGCAGAAAAATTGCAGGTACTTTAAATGTATTTCTAAAGACCGTAAAAAGTAGCCATTGGGCATTTCTTCACTAACTTCTCTATTTTACTAATTTTGGACAGGGAGAAATTTTCCAGTACATGCAATAAGGGATGTTTTAGAAGAAGAAAAGGGAGACATGTTTTATGAGTGTGTGTTTTTTGTTGTTGTTTTTTTTTTTTTTTTTTTTTGGTGTGTCTTAGATCTTTTCTTGAGGGATAGATTGCTTGCAGGTATGTGGCTAGCAGAGATGGGAAGACTACTGTAGCATTTACTTTCCTGACCTCTTTCCCTTGCAGAGTTATTTTCAGGTCCTCTGATATTCATTACATGTCTTCTGTCCTTATGCTTAGTGATCTTCTTAATGAATTACTAATTATTATTAACTGTTAAGTTATTAATGAATTTTGGCTAGCATTTATGCTAGAAAAATGAACTATTTTCACTTTTGTAGTATATATTCAAAATCTTTATGCTTTTTAAAATAACACAGTGTTGGGGATGGGAAAATAACACAGTGTCAAGATTAAGACTAATATCATCTAGAAAAGTTTGAAATAATATTCTTGCTTCTGAATTAAACAGTGTAGAATTAGTTTAATTATGCTTCATTAAAAATGTAGCTTTTTATTCGTTCAAGAATAAAAATAAATTTAAAATCATGCCATACCAAAGTGTAATTTTAAGACTTTTGTATTTTTGGTGTAGTGAGTGTAGGTTTTTGATTCCATTATGGAATTATATTTATTATGCCAAATCCTGTTGTATGATTCAGGTTTAAAAATAAAATTATACATGATAACCAAGTTCAGGTATTATTTAAACCCAAGACCTTTAGAAAAGTTTAAGACATAATTGAAACACAATACCACCTCAGAGCTTAGTGATGTATGAAAAATTGTTAGAGCTGTTGATTGAAAAAGGACTTTCTCACTGTTGATAATGTAAATTGCAGGGAAGAAACCACTACTCACCAACTTGGCTATTTTCTTATAGTCTTAGACTCTTCTGACTCCAGTACATCAGACTTTCTGTCAGCGTCAAGATACTTTGTGTACTTTATCTTTTCTCTTTTATTTATTCTTTCCCCATTGCTTGAGACGCCCTTTCTTCTTTCCTCATCTGGTGAAATTATAGTCATCTTTCAAGGTCTGGCTTAATCCAGACACGTTTGCAGACCCTTCTTAGCAGAATCAATCAGTCCTTCCTCTGGGCTCTCACAGTCTCTTCTTACCCCTCATAGAGACCTATCATATAATATTAGTGTAGACTGCTGGCATTTGTGGGTTTACTGTCCACAATTTTGGCTCCTTGCAAATGAATCTGAAGATCTGTGTTATGTTTGTTTGGATAGGACACACATTTAACACTTGTGTGTTTGGTATCATAGGAATCACTAATGAATGTAGCTGTTTGCTGAGGCTCCACATAACCACGTAGGCTTGTTATCTAATTTCATTACACACACACACACACACACACACACACACACAACTCTTAAAGTGATTAGAAACTATTTCTTTGTGAAAGATGATCTTTAACAGAAATCCAACCTCTAATGTTAATGATAAAAGTGGTGACATACCTATATCAAAATGTCACATAGTCCCCCATAAATTATATACAATTATAATTTGTCAATTAAAAGTTAAAAAAAAAAAATAAAGAAACGTGAATATGTAACCCAAAGTGGGATTTGCAGATAAATTTTAATGGTAGTAAAATGAACTTTATGGTGGTTCAGATCAGTGAAGAGGAGATGTTTTTCATCTTTTATCTAAGAAATAGGAAAAAGTGATTTCTTAAACTTTTCTTAGTAAATGTTCATCATATGAGAGATGAAATTCTGGTGACTTTTGGAAAGTAGTTGAGGCATGAAGATACACAGAAAAATGAGTGACTTTAAAAGTTGATTCCTGAAAAACGTAGGAGCCTATGCACACAATCATTTTTTTTTTTTTAATTGAGAGATAATTTGTATACCTTGAAATTCAAATTCACTCTTTTAAAGTATACAACTCCATAGTTTCTAGTATATCCACAAAGTTGTGCAACCATCACTACAATCTAATTCCAGAACATTTCCATCATCCTCCAAACATACCCTGCACAGATTAGCACATCACCATCCCTCTGGTCTCTGGAAACTCCTTGTCTATCTCTGTGGCTTTGCTATTCTGGCTCATTTAGTTTTTAAGTAGATAACTTGGATTGTAGAGGGATTGTAATAAAAACAGGAAATTAAGAAAGGATACTGTTAAGAAAGGATACTGTATTACTATTATAGTTCAGACAAAGTACAGATTTTTATCTGCTACTTCACAGTTTGTAGACAGTCCATTGGTATGAAATATACTGGTATATACACAGCAAAGAATTTTTTAACTGCTATTCTTTTTTTAGTATATTATTTTGGGAGTATACTGTTAAATTGACTTGCTAATGCAATAGATTTATGGTTAAAAATAAGTTTGTTAATGATAATGATGACTGACATGATGTTCCTTTATGCTTAAAATCAAAGATTGATTTGAAAAGATAATATAAAACATGTAAATATGTTTTTCTGCTGTTAAGCCAAAACAGCAACTTAATTTCGGCAGTTTAGCATCGTTCATGTCATAGATGTTAATTAAAATTGTATTGGTTTTGTACTTTTGGACTTTATTTATAAATTTGTTTTGGGTTTTATAGTTGTTAGGGATATAAGAATAAGAAACTTCTATCTAATACACATTGAGACATATTTAAGTTACATTTTAATATGTTACATCATAATCAACCAGAAAATAAAAGATTTTTTTAGAGAAGTGTACATTACTAAGGTTGTTGTTTCAGACACTCACAGATCCTGCTGTTCACAGGTTTGAGGTCAAGAGTATATCTTCTCTTACCACATTTTTAGTCTCGACCATGGTATAGAATGTGTTCCTTCATAACATAAATGCTTTGCATGAAGATTCCAAATTTTATGTCAACTAATGTTATAAGAAGTGTAGTATTTCTGGCTATATAGTGAGCACTAGAGAACTATTAGGTGAGGTGGAATCTGAAATGGTCATTACTTGTTGGACAACTCTAAGGAAGTAGGCAGAGCATGACTTCAAGAAAATTCCTTCCACTGATAATAGACTGAAGTGCATTATGAATGTTGCTTGGTAAGTGGGTGATGAAGGTTTTGAGAAGGTGGTTGAGGTAATGAGGGAGAGCTCATCAAAGTTCAGAGAGACCTAGAAAAGTCAGTGGAAGAGTGATGGTGAAGACAAAGTTGATGCATTAGGACAGCTAGCTGAGATGCGGGCCTTTGCATGCAGAACAAATCAGCACCTTTCCCATTTTGGATCAGAGGTTTAAGATGCCCATATACTAAATGTATGCAGACAGTACCCCAAAAGGTGTAAAGGTTTGTAAAGGAAAAATAAAAACTGTCTTGAAGGTACCCATAAATAGTGAGTGCCCTCCCTGCTGTTTGTCCGAATTCTAATCCATAGCTGTTTTCCCCCAAGCCTGTTACCTGTTTCTTTTGCAGTTTTTGGCTGGGGCTGGGTTTGAACCCACCACCTCTGGCATATGGGGCCAGCACCTTACTCCTTTGAGCCACAGGCGCCACCCTATACCTGTTTCTTTCGGCAAGATTGATGCCAACAACCTGTCAGATGCCCAGTTCTGAACTCTGCTCCTGACTGTCTTTGTGTCCTCATCTTTGTTCATTAGCTGTACAGAAGCAGTCGCAGCACTTAGTATTACAGCTTCAGTTTTATTTCATGGTCTATAGTGTTTATTTTATTTATTTATTTATTTTTTGAGATAGCCTCAAGCTGTCACCCTGGATAGAGTGCTGTGGCATCACAGCTCACAGCAGTCTCCAACTCCTGGGCTCAAGTGATTCTCCTGCTTCCACCTCCCCAGTAGCTGGGACTATAGGCATCCACCACAACGCCTGGCTGTTTTTTGGTTGCAGCTGTCATCATTGTTGTTTAGCGGGCCCAGGCTGGATTTGAACCCGCCAGCTCAGGTGTATGGGGCTGGCGCCTTAGCCGTTTGAGCCACAGGTGCCGAGCCTGTAGTGTTTATTTTAGATGTAGTTTATTTGAACAATTTTACAAATAACTTTAGTCTTATATTTGTAAACTTCATAGTAGTCTCAAGATGTCATTAAAATTTTTCAAGAGCACTTTATCTTATAAGGGAATGTCTATGCTATAGTGGATTTTATACTTTGGGAATCTGTAAAACTCTGCAGATGAATCAGTCCCTCATGAATGTCAAGGGGTATTGTAGAGTCCATTTCTATCTGTCTTATCTGCCCTTGTGGGATTCTGTGAGGTGGAATTGTCATGTTCTATTTTTATGGTTTAGATTTTTGGCATTCTTCTATAAAACACACTTGTATTATTTCTCTCAACCTCTCTCACATTCTACAGGTAAAAAAATTAAGCTGCATTTGTTAGATGTAGTAAAGTTAAAATACTTTGCTTTATTAAAGTACAGGTAGATTGGTTATAATTATATGATCAACTAGCATGTGTGGGGAAAAAATGGTACATTTAGCGTACAGTGGAAAGGTGTCGTACCCCACAGGGGATGACGCTCATGATGATGTGAGTGTAACAGTTAGCTATTCTCCCTTCAGGTACAAGGAAGAGATGGTGCCCTGGCACCCTTGCCTGGAACTCATTAGCAACTGTGAGCAGAAGCTTTCCAGTCACACTTCAAGGCGCTTGATCACAATGGAAAAGGTGAAGAAATTTGAGGTAAATGTCCCTTCTATTTTTAGGATAAATTCTAAATAGCTTTCCTATGATTGAGTTTGGAAATGTTAGTCCTTGACTTTTGAAAAATTAAAGATGAATTCAGGAAGAGGCAGAAGCTGAAGAAGTTTGTGGCATTTGGTTGGGATTGGAGGGTAGAAGTTGGGTAGAAGAATAGAAAGAGAAGTTGGCCCTAACTTCTTAGGCTTTATTTAACACACTTGTTGCTAACTCAATTACAAAGTACCATTCTTTTTTTTTTTTTTTTTTTTTTTGATAAAGAGTCTTACTATATTGCCCTTGGTAGAGTGCTGTGGCGTCACAGCTTACAGCAACCTCAAACTCTTGGGCTTAAGCGATTCTCTTGCCTTGGCCTCCCAAGTAGCTAGGACTATAGGTGCCCACCACAATACCTGGCTATTTTTTTGTTGTAGTCGTCATTGTTTAGTGGGATTGGGCCAGGTTTGAACCCACCAGGCCCAGTGTATGTGGCCAGCCCCCTAACCACTGGGTTACAGGCTCCAAGCCTTAAAAGTAGCATTCTTAGTTAAGCAACTGTTGTCTGGTTAGCAGTCTCCTAGTTATCATTCTTCTCCAGAATTAGAAATCCAGTAGTACTTGATTTCAGACTATGATAAAAAAGAGTATGTTGCTTCATGTAAGAGAGCAAGTAAATTTTTCCGTCTATTAGGGTCCAACACACATTCTCTTTCTCTCTTAGCAAGTGCACCTCACACGTGTACTGCACGCGCACACACACATACATGCACTCACGTGTACACACACACTCTTCATTTACGTTTAAGAGGAAAACAAAACATCTGTTATTTTATGTCCAGATCAGAATTGATATGAATAATGCCTCATAAAGGAGCTTAGTTAAATCTCCAAATGTTTTTTGGGCTGTCCTTTTCTGGATTGACAACTAAAACTTCCCCAAGTGCACTGGAAACTTGAATGAGCCCCCTCCTTGCTGTGGATCTTTAGGACAATCAGAACACAGGTGATGCTGTCTGAAGCTTTTGTCATACACACCTCTGGTCTGCATTTGATTCGTTTTTATCTAATTTACATCTTATAGATTCTTAGACAAGAATAAAAACTAATATTATTTTTATAGTGCTTTTTGGATATATTATTTTATATCTTTCTTGTTTTTGTTCTCTCTAATTATTTCTATCTGCTGTCTCTAATTTAGACCCTGATTGCCATATGCCTAGTTTATGCTGACAGTCTCTTAAATGATCTCTCTCCTTCATAATTCTAGTTTTTATCTGTTAAGTGAATCTTCCTAAACACTGCATTCTTTATATCACTTCCTTACACAAAATCTTTTAGTGCCTTATTTTTATTAATGAATAACATTCAGAATGTTCAGTGTGACATAAACTATCCTTCATAATCAGACTATAATATGAGGGCATTTCAGGAAGCTAACTATATATGTACTTACGTACTTGATTGGCATCTACTGTGCATATATTTGGAGCTGTGTGTATACAAACATACACATGGATGTATAGGTTTGTGTGATACATTTGAAAGAGTAGTGTCAGGATAATGATAATTTCAGTAGAGTTTTATTTGTTTAAAACATCCAATTTTTATTTCCCCAGAGGTATAATATTTCTCTAAGCAAATTTATCTGAGACAAAAGCAAAAATAGGCTTTTGAGAATTTTTGGTCTATAGTAAAATGATTAATAAGGATGCTTACCTTTAGTATATTTAAATCTGTAAAGGCAGTGTTAGTTTTGTCTGGTTTCCTTTTATCATTTTACTTCTGTCCTTTTCAAATTGATTTTAAAAACCAAGAGAAAGCCTGACACTCAAGCAATTTTTTGAAATTGTCTTAATTTAATAAGACCAGATTTAGTTGGTGAGTTTTAACTAGTATGACATTTATTATCACTGAAAATCCTTTGTCATATAAGTCATATTTGGTTTTTAATTTACCTTTTGTTTGTATGGAGAGGAGTATATATAATTGCAGCGAGTTCCAAATCCTTTATAAGGCAAGTGATGACACTAAATTGTCAAATAGTTCTCACATGCATCTAACAAATTATTCTCTGGCTTCTTCAGAGCTGTTGATTTTGGCAATGCCAGACTATTAATTTTAGATTTTTACACTTTTGTGTACCTTATCTCTTCAATTTTGATTTGTCACGGTTAGGTTTAACTTTAGTATAACTTTTGGCCCACTTGATATGTGGTTTTAAAGTGTTCTTCTCTCCCTCCTTTTAAAATATAAACATTAAGTTACAACTTGTCTGAAGAATATGGATATTTCATAAAATTTTGTATCCTTACATTATTGACTATAGTTTTTGACTTGTTTATTGTACATAACTAGTAAAAAAGAAAATTATTGATAACCACGTTAAAATTACAAAGATTCCTGATAAGAAGAGCCAGGTTTTTGAATTATTGTTGATATATTCTGAAAGCTTAGTGACTGATATGTAACACTATTAGAAGGCTTTATTGTTAACAAAACTTTTCTATACATTTGACCTTATTTTCCACATTTTACAGATAAGGAACTGGCCTAGGCCTATCCCAGTTCACTTAAATACTAATGGGAGAGTTGAGACCCAACCTCTTTTCTGTACTTGAAATTCTATCTTCCTTTCTCCATCATGATGCCTTTTACCAAAACATATTTCTACCTTTAGAATATACTAGAATTAAAAAGTAAATATTCTTGAGTAGCATTTTTTTTTTTTTTCTGTCCATCATCTGGGCTCTGCCTTCTTTTTAATTTTTTTATTATTAAATCATAGCTGTGTACATTAATGCGATCATAGGGCACCATATACTGGTTTTATAGACCATTTGACACATTTTCATCACACCGGTTAACATAGCCTTCCTGGCATTTTCTTAGTTATTGTGTTAAGACATTTATATTCTACATTTACTAAGTTTCACATGTACCCTTGTAAGATGCACTGTAGGTGTATTCCCACCAATTACCCTTCCTCTGCCCATTCTCTCCCCTCCCTTCCCTCTTCCCCTTCCCCATATTCTTAGATTATAACTGGGTTATAGCTTTCATATGAAAGCCGTAAATTAGTTTCATAGTAGAGCTGAGTACATTGGATACTTTTTCTTCCATTCTTAAGATACTTTATTAAGTTCAAACTCCATCCATGTAAACATGAAAGAGGTAAAGTCTTCATCTTTCTTTAAGGCTGTATAATATTCCATGGTGTACATATACCACAATTTATTAATCCATTCGTAGATCGATGGGCACTTGGCTTTTTCCATGACTTAGCAATTGTGAATTGGGCTGCAATAAACATTCTGGTACAAATATCTTTGTTATTATGTGATTTTTGGTCTTCTGGGTATATACCTAGTAGAGGAATTACAGGATTGAATGTTAGATCTATTTTTAGATCTCTAAGTGTTCTCCAAACATCTTTCCAAAAGGAATGTATTAATTTGCATTCCCACCCACAGTGTAGAAGTGTTCCCTTTTGTCCACATCGACACCAACATCTCTGATCTTGGGATTTTGGTATATGGGCTAATCTTACTGGAATTAGGTAATATCTCCAAGTAGTTTTGATTAGCATTTCTCTGATGATTAAGGATGATGAGCATTTTTTCATATGTCTGTTAGTCGTGCACCTGTCTTCTTCAGAAAAGATTCTCTTCAAGTCCCTTGCCCACGCTGAGATGGGATCACTTGTTCTTTTCTTGCTAATACATTTGAGTTCTCTGTGGATTCTAGTTAAACCTTTGTTGGAGACATAACCTGCAAGTATCTTCTCCCATTCTGAGGACTGTCTGCTTACTTTACTTACTGTGTTCTTGGCTGTGCAAAGCTTTTTAGTTTGATCAGGTCCCAGTAGTGTATTTTTGAAGCTGCTTTAAATGCCTAGGAGGTCCTCCTCATAAAATATTCGCCCAGACTGATTTCTTCAAGAGTTTTCCCTTCACTTTCTTCCAGTATTTTTATAGTTTCATGTCTTAAGTTTAAATCTTTAATCCAGTGAGAGTCTATCTTACTTAATGATGAAAGGTGTGGGTCCAGTTTCAGTCTTCCACAGGTCATCAGCCAATTCACCCAGCACCATTTGTTAAGTAAGGAATCTTTTCCCCACTGAATGTTTTTAATTGGCTTGTCAAAGATCAAATAATGGTAAATAGCTGGATTCATCTCTTGGCTCTCTATTCTGTTGTGTACATCTACCTTTCTGTTTGTATGCCAGTACCATGCTGTTTTGATTACTATCGATTTATAGTATAGTCTGAGGTCTGGTAGCATGATTCCTCTTGCTTTGTTTTTATTTCTGAGTAATGTTTTGGCTATTCGAGGTTTTTTCTGATTCCATATAAAAAGAAGTATGATTTTTTCAAGATCTTTAAAGTATGACAGTGGAGCTTTAATAGGGATTGCATTAAAATTGTATATCGCTTTGTGTAGTATGGACATTTTAACAATGTTGATTCTTCCCAGCCATGAGCATGGTATGTTTTTCCATTTGTTAGCATTTTCAGCTATTTCTTTTCTTAGAGTTTCATAGTTCTCTCTATAGAGATTTTTCATGTCCTTTGTTAGATAAATTCCCAAATATTTCATCTTCTTTGGCACTACTGTGAACGGAATAGAGTCCTTGACTGTTTTTTCAGTTTGACTATTGTTGGTATGTATAAAGACTACTGATTTATGAGTGTTGATTTTGTAACCTGAGACGCTGCTGTATTCCTTGATCACTTTGAAGAGTTTTGTAGTAGAATCCCTGGTATTTTCCAAATATATGATCATATCATCTGCGAAGAGTGAAAGTTTGACCTCTCTGACCCTATATGAATACCCTTGATCGCCTTTTCTTCCCTAATTGCGATGGCTAAAACTTCCATTACAATGTTAAAGAGCAGTGGAGACAATGGGCAACATTGCCTGGTTCCTGTTCTGAGTGAAAATGATTTCAATTTAACTCCATTCAAAAGGATATTGACTGTAGGTTTGCTGTAGGTAGAGTTCATCTACAGCAAACCCACATTTAAGAAATGTCCCTTCTATACCAGTTTTCTTAAGTGTTCTGATCATGGAGGATGCTGGATATTATCAAAAGCTTTTTCTGCATCAATTGAGAGAATCATATGGTCTTTGTTATTTAATTTGTTTATGTGCTGAATTATATTTATAGATTTACGTATATTGAACCAGCCTTGAGACCCTGGGATAAAACCAAGTTGGTCATGATGTATAATTTGTTTGATGTGTTGCTGGATTCTGTTTGTTAGGATCTTGTTGAATATTTTTGCATCTGTATTCATTAGTGATACTGGTCTATAATTTTCTTTTCTTGTTGGGTCTTTTGCAGATTTGGGGATCAGGGTGATGTTTGCTTCATAGAACATATTGGGTAGTATTCCTTCTTTTTCTACATTTTGGAACAGGTTGAGTAATTAGGTACTAGTTCCTCTTTAAAGGTTTGGTAGGATTCTGACGTGAAGCCATCTGGTCCTAGGCTTTTCTTTTCAGGGAGATTTTGTATGGTTGATGCTATTTCAGAACTTGATACAGGCCTGTTCAACAT
>CAUYPK010158288.1:0-14938 GCA_963574355.1 Loris lydekkerianus
TCTTTCTCTTATTAATTGTGCTCAAAGTTGCTTTTTCTTTGCATTGTTAAAAATTTGTAAATGTCTTAGCAAAATAACCAGGAAAATGCCAGGAAGGCTATGTTAACCAGTGTGATGAAAATGTGTCAAACAATCTATGAAACAAGTGTATGATGTCCCATGATCACATTAATATACACAGCTATGATTTATAATAAAAAAAATAAAAATAAATAAAATAAAATAAAATCTGCATCAGATAAAAAATAAATAAATAAATTGTTTAAAAGGTTTTACGATGTAACTTTGACTATTTTGCAGATTGATTATGATTCCTGTGCCTTTAAAACCTATGTATATATATACCAGAAATGTGATAAAAAGGAGCAATTTATTAAAACTGAGTTTATATAAAAGTAAAAAAAAAAAATTGTGCCATTAATGTATTTTTAATTCAGGGTGTTTGGGATCTTTACGTTTTTTGAATCTGTGTCTGAATGTATTTTACCACTAGTTGAGTATTGTCAGCATTTATGTCTTCAAATATTACTTCTCTCATCTGTTTCTAACTCCGTTAGGGGTAAAATCTATTATACATATGATATATGCATATAATTTATGTATTTTAATTCTTATCACTAGTGATGATTGATTAGTTAATTTTATTTGTCAACTTGGCTATGCTATAGTGACCTGGTATTTGGTCAACACTATAGATGTATTTTTAGAATGTGATTCATATTTACAATCAGTAGACCAAATAAAGCTGGTTATCTTTGATAATGTGTGGGGTGCAGTGGGAGGCTGGTTCATCCAATCAGTTTAAGGCTTTAAAGCAAAGATAGGCTTCTTGAAGAAGAAATTCTGCCTCAAAATTGCAACATAAAAAATCTACCTGACTTTCCAAACATCAAGTTGGCTCTGTAGATTTCAAACTTAAGACTGCCATTTTAATTTTTAACTGAGTGTGCAGACTGGCAGTCTACCCTATAGAATTCAAGCCAATAATCCCATAAGCCAAAATTTTAAAAATATCTCTGTCTCACATTATCTCTCTCTTTACACTTATACCTGTACATACGTATATATCTCACCAAAGAGAAATCTTTATCTATAGAGAAATAGATATGTATGCCAAAATATATTCATATCTATATACATATAATACATTTATATTCTCTGTATTCTAGAAAAACAGATGAATGAATAGAATAAGATCGTATTGGCTGTGTTTCCCTAGAGCGTGGTCCTCCACTTTTCTAATGCTGCAACCCTTTAATACAGTTCCTCATGTTGTGGTGACCCCCAACCATAAAATTGTTTTCATTGCTTTTTGCTCAGGATGGTCTTGAACTCATGAGCTCAAGCTATCCACCTGTCTCAGCTTCCCAGAGTGCTAGGATTACAGGTGTGAGCCACCTCGCCTGGCCACCATTTCATTTTCTTCCATTCTCCACAGGCTTTCCTGGTATTGTCAGATACCACATGGGAAAATTGACTTGCACAATGGGCTCAAATATCTAGATTTGTCTCTTATCCTTTACTTTATCCCCATAATTCTTTACTGTCTTTTAAGCTTTGCAATGCCTTTTGAAAGATTTTAAATATATTTACTCTTTGTCTTTTAGTTGTGCATTTTGTGAAGCATTGATCCCATTAAAACATTCTCATTAAGAGAAGAAAATATTTGGGGAGGATGTAACATTCCACGTCAAACAATTTAAAACAACTTCAGAGACAGTACTAAATTTAAATATTTAAATAACAGTAACAAGTTAGTATCACCATATGTGCTAACACTGGTCATTTTAAATGTTAACAGATTCTGTAATTTATCTAGTACCAGCCTATTCCTTTTGACTTAAAAAAAATCATCTTTGAAGATAATTGGACAGCAGTCAAGACTTAAAGTGTTCAGCAAACATTATTGAATTTTGAACTTATATTTTTGACATTGAAACAATGACTAATATGACATACCCATAATATTGACTTAATGTTATATTAGGTAATGTAGTGGGACATAATGCCCTTGGACATTATGTGCAGTCTATAAGGGATCTGAGATTTTTTACCCTATTATTTTGCAAAGAAACAAGAACAGAGTAAGTTGACTGTACATCATCAGAAAATTTTAACAGAAGCCCAAAAGCTAAAAAATGGGATTCCTTAATTCACTCCCAGGATTCTTCTAATAACATGATGACAGGCATTGTCAACAAGAGTGACTAACAGTTCATCTGGGTAGTGAAATAGGGGATGGACTCTACAATAATATTCTATTGCCAGCATTGGTCCCTGTCATCTCAACATCAATGTGAAAGAGAGGAACAACTTCTGCAGAGAGAAGATTTAATTTAGATCTAGTGTCCAACAGTCAAATAGACATTTTTTACGTCTCCTTGCAGCTCCTGTTACACATTCCAAAAAGTTCTCTTCTTGCTGCAGTGCTTACAAAATGCATCTCATTAGCACCATACATCAAAGTCCAGCACTGACCCTCTATTACACACATGCCACACGTTTTGTATCCATGTTCTTATGATTCTTTTCTTACAATGAAGCATAACAAAGTGTTGATTTTAATTCTTAGTGGTACTGACTATGATTTTCAGTTAATTCTTGATCTCTCATTCCCATGTTTATGAGTTTTGTGTGTTCTACATAAATTCTTGATTAAGTAAACATTGCTTGGCATATATTTAAACAGAAAACTTGCATTTATTTTATCCCATAAAATGCTAGAGCAAAAAATCAGAAATATTTTCTCTCTGGTTTTCTTCACATGGCAACGTAAGAAATTGAAACTCTGACAAAAAAGAGGCATGGGTTGCTGTTCAGATGATCAGGACAAGTTTGCTCTGAAGGTCATACTAATAATACAAATTTAAGATAACCTATATACTTAATGAGAACAATTAGCCAGTCAATTTGCTATACTCGTACGTCTGACCTTGTGAGGATGCAGTTATAACCTCATACTTTTATTAGCTTTTGATTTTTTTATAATGTACATATTACAGTGACAATAAGTCACACACCATGGCCTAATGATGCTATTAAAATTCAGCCCACTGCTCATAAAACAGTGTAAGTCTTTTTGCCCTTTATAAAAACCACATTTCTATAGATGGATCAGTTGGAGGGGAAGACACAGAAAGGTGTCTCCAGGCTCTTCTCAGCAGGCAGGTGTGATTCTTCAATATTCACTAACACGGACTCTTTCAGTGCCATTGGTTCACCGGGAGGTATGTGAATAGCAGAGGAAGGTGAGTTTCATCTCATTCACTGACTCCTTCTGTGCCAGTGGTTCACCTGGAAGTATGTGAATATGCAGAGGCAGCTGAGTTTAGTCCTCACCGACTACCCTGGCTAAATCTCTACTTTTTCACTTATGCCGTAAGCCTTCTGTGGCGATTCATCTTCTCCAGCCTCTTCAGGAAACACACTTGGATGTGGTATTTGCTGAAAAGCACCATATTAAATGTCTAATGACAAGGCTCTTAAAAATAACCAAATACTTCTTCGAGACAGTGAATGTGCCTACACATCTTCATGAAAAGAGCTGGGGGAAAGGTTTGATGTTTAATATCAGTGACATTTCAAATGTTTTTGTGTAGCAGAGCCTGAGAAATACTTTGAAAATCCTTTTTAATTTACATCTCACTGAAAAACTGTGTAGCTTACAGACAGCGTGTGTTTTATTATAAATGGCCTCAACCCACATCTGTTAACTCCACGCTGAAATATATTTGAAGACCAAATATATTGGTTTTCAGTTTTCATCTGAGCTAAAATTGTCACACACCTTTAAGATGGTATTTTTCATCTCAAGGTCAAAGATGGAAGGTATTCCTCTAAAAAGGCCCATGCTATTTCTACAAAGTTCTACTACCTCAAGCAATCAGGTTGCACCCATACAAATTTAGTCTCTATTATAAAGTATATGCTCTTGATTATTTACTCTATCTAAAACTTCATTACAATTCCCCCTAAAACTGTGTGTTCAGCTTATGACTTTTTTATATATAGGAATCTTCTTGGTGGATGAATGCATACTCATCTTTTTAAGTTAATTTTTCCTTGAATTTCTTATGCTATATTAATATACTTTCCAGATTACACAATAGAAAGGATACTTAACACATAATACCAGAAAACAATTGCATGTGTTTATTAGAAAGAAGTTTTTGCATCAGCAGTATAGATGTGAGTATAGTTGCAGTTTCCTATTTTATCAGTTATGTAGTATTCATATATTCATTCATTCCTTGTCTCTTACAAAGATGTTATATCTAAGTGGGAGGGATACCTCTACTCCCAACTAACAGGTCTAGAAATTGTCGAACCTTCCTAATATTCACATTTTTTAAATATATATTGATTAGGTTGTCTTATAGAAGATTGTAGATAAATCCAAACAGCTGGAACTTAAGTAAAAAAATAATAATTATTTCTCTCACACAGTTCAGATTTTGGAAGTCTACATTTGGTGGCAAGTTCATATTGTTTTCAGTTCCTGTGGTTTTTCTTTTGCTTGCTATCATTCCTAAAAACTGGCTCCTGTCTTCACGGTTCAATGTCAGGGCTGGAAGTTCTGATAAAGAAAGAAATAACATATAAATATATTTATATCACTGTTTAAAATTGAAAAATATGGACACATACACTTGCAGAAGAGGGTGGAAAATGTGTTTTCACAGAATGACTGTGATCGGTGCAGATGCGGTAGGGTGGGAGGTGGGGTCAACCACAATTATTTTCTATTGTCTCTACATTTACAATCTTCTGCTCTATTGTTATGCTTCCCTACATATTTCACAATTATTTGCTTCTCTATGAATTAAAAGACTATAATTTATTTATACATATTTTCATCTATCGATAGTTTAGGCAAAATAAAAATAAAAGAAAGAAAATTTAATAATAGCAGAGATCTGAAAATAGTATATATTATTCATATTATATGTCATTTATATAATAATACATAATATGTGGATCTAATTACATTTGATATTTTATAACAGAAAGATACAAAATAAATAACCATAAAGGAGTATTTGATATACTAGAAATAAAAATAATTTATTATAATGAAACATTCTTGTTTTTCAATTTCTTTATATTCAGGCATACTTAAACTTATGTCTTTATTTCTAAAAATCAGAGCTAGATAAGCAGTAAAAATACCAGAACAAATCAATCATAAAATCAATTGTATATAGTTCAATGTCAATGTTCTGTCCTTATATGTGGATTACTCACAAAAGACCTATGAAACATTTTATGCTCAACTCAAGATTTGATATGATTAGGATCTTCTAAACATCAGATGTCAGTAACAAGCAAAAATGATGATAACATTAATAGCCCAATTTAAGTAGTGGCAGTAATAATGGCTTTCAAATGCTAAATAACTTAGTTTGAAAAATTATTTTTCTTAAGAAAAAATTTCAAATGTGTTCAATTTTCTTTTAAGTGGGATGTTTTTAAACTCCAATGATATTCCTTGTGTGTAGAAAAAAAATTATTCTTCACAGTTTGACATTCCCCCAGGAATGTTTTTCAAATCTACTTCCACCTTTAATCCACTTATAAAAATAATATACTGTTATTTTCCTTAGGTACATTATCCAAAATATATACTTAGGTTTTTTTATACTAAATTATGTGGAGCACAAAATTTTAATTTTTAAGGTTATAAAAATAACCTTAAGTTTATTTTTTTAAGGTTATAAAAATAATCCTCAAGCCAGACATGTATTTCCCTTAAAGAAGGAATGTCATCATCTGGAACAGAAAACTTCTTACATTAATTGCTCATTAATGGCATTTAGATATTAATATGATGTAATACAAATTGAAAAATGAGATTAACAAAAGTAATCAAGGTTATAATTTGCAATATTTATCTTGGGAGAGAATTAATGAAAAATCTTGGAATATTATAAAGTCATTCTTAATCAACCTACTTAATTTGAAAGTTTAATCTCACTTTATATCAATCTAATATGAGCAGTGGTTTAGAAAGAATAGGGAATAAAAGCAGCTTTGATATATGTCAAGAATACTCTTAAATTGTTATAGACAAACTTCTACTCTGGCTGTGATAAAGTCCCTTATAACAAACCATTTATCCCTGCAACAACAATAACAACAACAAAAACAGGATCAAATTTCTGAAATTCAGTCTGATGTCCTTAGGGAATTGCATATTACAACAACATTGATATACTTTCATATACCTATTAGAATGGTTAAAATCCAAAACTGTGACAACACCAAATGCTGACAATGTTGTGAATCAGCATGAACTATCATTCTTTGCTGGTGTAAATATGAAATAGCACAGACACTTTGGAAGACAGTTCAGCTGTTATCAAACTCATCACATTCTCAAAACAGTCAAAGTTCTTGGTATTTACCCAAATGAACTTTCATTACAATAATACCAAAATTTTGTATATATTCATTCACAATTGCAAAAACTTGGGAAGAAATAAGATTTCTGTCAATACACAAATTGATAAGCATTCTGTGGTACTTTTATGCAGTGGAACTTTATTTAATGGCTAAAACAAAAGTGCTCTTGGGCAGTGCCTGTGGCTCAGTGAGTAGGGCGCTGGCCCCATATACTGAGAGTGGTGGGTTTGAACACAGCCCTGGCCAAATTGCAAGAAAAAAATAATAGCCAGGCATTGTGGCAGGCGCATGTGGTCCCAGCTACTCTGGAGACTGAGGCAAGAGAATTGCCTAAGCCCAGGAACTGGAGATTTCTGTAATCTGTGATGCCATGACACTCTACTGAGGGTGACAGAATGAGACTCTGTCAAAAAAAGAAAAAAAAAAAAAAAAAAAAAGGCTCTTACTTGTATTTGAAAAAAACCAAGATTTGATCACAAGTAAATAAAATAGAAAACAAAATAATTATTCAGAAAATAATTGAAACAAAAAGTTGGTTCCTTGAAAAGATTAATAAAATGAATAAACCATTGACTATATTAACCAGAATCAGAAAAATAAGATCTCTAGTAACTACAACTGGAAATGATAAAGGGGAAATGACAACAGATGCCACAGAAATACAAAAGATTTTTAACAATTATTACAAAAGATTCAATTCCCAGAGGTATAAAAATGTTAGAGAACATGGACCAATATCTAGAAGTGCAATATCTTTCAAACCTCAGCAAGAATGATTCATATTCCTTGAACAGACCAATATCAAGTACTGAAATAGAATCAATTAGCATCAGTTATACAAAATCTCCCCCCAAAAAAGAAAAGCCCTGGACCAGTTGGTTTCACACCAGAATTCTATCAAAACTTCAAAGATGAAATAGATCCTATAATGCATAAATTATTCCAAAATATAGAGAAGGAAAGAATCCTCCCCAACACATTGTATGAAGCAAATGTCATCCTGATCCCTAAATAGGAAAAGACACAACAAAAAAGAAAACTATAGACCAATATCATTAACGAATATTGATGCAAAAATATTCAACAAGATATTAGCAAATGAAATACAACAACACATTAAAAAGGTTATACACCATTATAAAGTGGGTTTTATCCCAGGACATAAAGTTTGTTCAACTTAGGCAAATCCATAAATATAATACACCACATAAATAGAATTTAAAAAGACCACATGATTCTTTCATTTGATGCAGAAGAGGATTTTGATAATATCCAGCACTCTTTCATGATAAAACACACACACACACACACACACACACACACAGAGACACACAGACACACACACACACACACATGAAAATGGGCTTACATGGAAATGCCTTAAATTGATAGGGGTCATCTACAACAAACCCACAGACAATATCACATTGAATGGAGTAAAACTGAAAGCATTTCCATTCAAATCTGAAACTATTTTCATTGCTATTTAATACAGTGTTGGAAGTTCTAGCCACTGCAATCAGGCAAGAAACATCAAAGGAATTCAAATGGGAAAAGAGGAGATCAAGCTGTCCCTCTTTGCAGATGACATGATCTTGTAGGTGGAAAACCACAGCGACTCTACAAAGCTCTTAGAAGTGACCAAGGAATACAGCAGCATCTGAGTATACAAAATAAATATCCACAAATCAGTAGCCTTAGTATATGCCAACAATTGTCAAGCAGAGAATAAAATAAAAGACTCTATTTCTTTTACAATAGAGCCAAAGAAGATGAAACACCTGGGAATATATCTAACAAAAGGCGTGAAAGATGTCTATAGGGAGAATTATGAAAATTTGAGAAAGGAAATAGCAAAAGATGGTCAACAAATGGAAGTACAAACCATGCTTGTGGCTGGGAAGAATACACCTTGTTAAAATGCCCACACTCCCCAGAGCAACCTACAGATTTAATGCAATCCCCATCAAAGCACCAATGCATACTTTAAAGACCTTGAAAAAACAGTACTTCAATTCATATGGAACCAGAAAAAAAACGTGAATAGTAAATATAGTTGTTAGAAATGAAAACAAAGCTGGAGGCATCACATTGCCAGATTTTAGGTTATACTTCAAGTCTATAGTGATCAAACAGCATGGTACTGGCACAAAAATAGAGACGTAGATCTATAGAATAAGAGAATCTATCGTTATTTGATCTTTGATAAACCTAAAAAAAAATAAAAAACTGCTTGCTAATATGTCATTTTGATTCTGTCTTCTTCCAACCTTAAGCTTGGCCTGTCCCACATCCAGGGCATGTTCTTGTTCCCACACCTCTAACAAAACAATTATTATTATTTTAATAATGTATAAGTACAATGTGAAATGACTAAATTAAGCTAGTTAACATTTCATCACCTCAAATACTTACCATATTTTGTAGTGAGAATATTTAAAATTTACTCTTTTAGTAATTTCAAATGTATAATACTCTAACTGCAGTTGCCACACTGTGAAGTAGAAATCAAAAAAAGAAAAAAGTAACTGTTCCTTCTGTTGGAGATTTTATACTCTTTGACCATGATCTCCGATGTACCTCCAAGTGAAGAGGTTCTTTTTTTGTTTGTTTGTTTGAGACAGAGTCTTACTATGTCGCCCTCAGTAGAGTGCTGTAACGTCACAGCTCACAGCAGCCTCAAACTCTTGGGCTTAAGCGATTCTCTTGCCTCAGCCTCCCAAGTAGCTGGGACTACAGGTGCCCCTCACAACGCCCGGTCATTTTTTGGTGGTTGCAGTTATTATTGTTGTTTAGCAGGTCCTGTCTGGGCTTGAACCCACCAGCCTCAGTGTTATGTGGCCGGCACCCTATTTACTTAGCTACAGGCACTGAGCCAAGAGCTTTTCTTTTCTTCTTCTTCTTCTTTTTTTTTTTTTTTTTTTTTCTTCAAGATCTTGGTGTTCATCATGGAAAAGCACTTTAGGATGCACAATTTAAGCCAAGGAAGCAAAGTATCTATTGAAACTACTCTTAGGAAAGAAAATGGACAGGCTCAGAAAAGGCCAGGTTCCCTGAAAGGAGAAGAGGTGGTCTTAGAACTTTTATGGCCTTCCTAAGGGAAGGGAGGAATATTCAAGAACAAGGCATTGGCTTTTAATAAAATTTTGTAATTGTTGGAATGGGGATTATTCCCATTTTCATACTTTATACGGTTGTTTTGGAACTACCATGATGATTTCAAGGACAGAGACATTTCAGAACCACAATGTAAATGACACTGTAATTAGTCAAAATTCATGTAGGGTACCAGAGATAGCTGGTCAGTAGGGCTAGGCTGTTTCTCCTCTGCAGATATAAGCCTATCTAGTTAACTCAAGGTTAAGACTTACTTTATTACCTGTGCCCAATCTTCAAGGGCTGCACGCTTTTAAGCCCTGTCTCCTAGATTCCTACTCCAACAGCATTATGCCTTTTAAATAACAAGAACAATTGAAAAAAAGTACACATAGTTGAATGCCAATTTATAAAACATTTTTAAAATGTGTATGTTTGCATGTTTACAAGTGTACTAATAGGCACACATGTTTATATACACATTGAAAAATTTATTAAAGTAGATGACTAATAATGATTATGTCTAAAAGAAATCTTTGGAGGAAAAGGACTTTCAAAATTTATTTGTTTGGATGAAAAGGACTTTCAAAATTTATTGATTCCTAATAATAATATTCAATAATAATCATTGGCCTCCATGGTCTTCTTTAGACATGTATATGAGCCTGCTCACTAAAACTATAGTATGACTTAATGATTTCTGATCCAAAAGCACTAATGCAGCTCCATGAATGCTGAATTCATTCCTAGGATAAATATAGTCAAGCCAAAAAAAAAAAAAAAAAAAAAAAAAAAAATTCTGGTACAAAAATGATTGATCTCTGTTAACCAATAGTACAGTAATCTGTGAAAATTAATTTCCATATATCTAATTATTACCATATATTTGCTGATTGAGTTATGTCACAATTTTATATTTACATAACATGTTACCTTAATCCAATTATTAATCTAAGAAATAAAAAATATTAAAATTATATTCCACATACATAAAAGTCATAAACTATATGCGAACATTAGTATTCTGGGCATGGAAAAATACAGAGGAGTTACTTCACTGCAGGCTAAGGAGTTACTCTAGTCACTACACCCATATGCAAATGTACATTTAAGTATATCTCAAGATACGGTTCTAGTGCTTATGCAAGTGGTAGCAATAATTCTCAACATTTATTTAATAAAATGGATGAAAACAGAAAATTGGCAAGATAACTCCTAATTTAATTTTCAAAAAATAATATTTTAACTTATTCATTACATTCATTTTAACACATCCATAAATAGATTACACCAGCATTGAACTTTTTATATTTGCATGGATTTTCAACTTATTATAAAGTCAAAATCATCTATAATTTATAAGCTGTAAATGTTAATTGAAAGTTAAAAAATTTATTCAGGTGACTTTTTATTTCTCTTTTAAGCTAGATTTACAGAGGAGTTGGAAGTGATGAATATTCTCTGGAACTTAAAGTACAGGTTTATCTCATGGAATAGGAACATCTGACTTTTCATAATGTAGTTAAAATAACTGAATTATTAGGAATTTTTCATTAGATACTTTTTAGCACTTTTTGTTTTTATCTTTTAATTAAGCTGAAATATCTTTCCATTGTACTCTTTGTGCCTTAATGATCATTCATATCTACCAAAATTCAACATTTCTTTATTAACCTGAATATCTTTTTTGTCATAATGAAAGATGATAAACATTGATCAGGACATGACATTTTTAACAAAAGTACAGTTTGGATTTCTTTTTCCTCTTGACAAATGATATAATTTTAGTAATTCATTATTATTAAAATTTTGTCACTTATACATAGGGCATTATGACCTTAACATCAAACATACAAGGGTTATCTAGTGAGTATCCAGCCATGAAAAATACTTTCCAGAAAACCCTTGTATTGTAAGGCAGTCCCCGAGTTACAAACATCCAACTAAAGTAAACTCACAGTTATGAGTGAAGGCTATTATAGTAAGTCCTAGAGTTGCAAATATTTGACTGACATACAATGCACACTTACAGAAAGAAGCTATTGAGGCCATGAGTCCATGTACCTCTTCCAACTTTAATACAAATTCAACTTAAGTACAAACTATAGAACCTACCTCTTTCATAACATGGGGAGTACCTGTATTTTGGGGTGATTTAACTAGAAAGTGAACTATGTAGAAATATGTACATATTATGAAATGACTGCTGGAAATTTTATTGGCTCTCCCACTAATATGAACATAAGATATATAACATCCAGTAAGGATTAGTCGGTCTTATTAGCATTAATACAAATTACACATGTAAATCAAATGGAGAGACCAGACCAGGCTTCTTTACTTTTAAACATTGCAATAGTATGAGTACTTAAATTGAGAACAATTATTTCCAATAAATGTCTAAAATGAAAGTGTAGAATATTAGAGATTCAGGTAATCTCCCCTTAATAAATATTATAGCATTATGCACCTTCCTTATTCTCAGTTTCTGACCTGTCCCATATAAATGATTTCTCCTCTTGTTAATAGATAGCACTGACTGCTTCTTATTTAGCACCCCACTGCCACGCAACCCTAAATGGCTCAATGTCTACTCATTTTTCAAAGTCTAGTAAAAATGATACACTTTCCTGAAGCTTTTCCAAAACACAGCATTAACAGATAAAGTTAGTTATTAGTAACACCTGAGGTGTTAAATATATGCTAAGATAGTCCCAACTTTTAATCAATATAGAATAACACACTAAATACATTTAATAAGTAATCTGAAAAATTTCTATATGTGTGTAGTAGAATTATTTATCATATGTAGTACTTGATTAATTTGGTAACATTTTCAAAATGGCTATACCAAAATAAAATAGATTCCCCTTACCACTAGTAGACTCCAGATGTCTCTGAGCTCAAGAAATAGTTTTTTGGGTTTTTTTTTTTTTAGTGAAAAGTAGACTACAAGAATGTTATTATCAGAAAGATATTCCATCTGGATAGAACCATATAAAAGACTGTTAGAGTACTCTAGTAAAACAAAAAATATAGTATAGTAGATAAAGAAAATAGAAATAAGATATATAAATGGGCATCCCCTTTGAAATGTGAAGTTTTATAATGTAATCCCTATTTGGTAGGAAAAACACCACATAGTCATATGTCTGCCTATGGGAAGACAAAAGCTGTCAGAAAGTCATGAAAAATTTTCTCTGCCAAAGTGAAAATGAAAAAAACATCTTGCCAGCTTTCTTTTTGGTCTTAGCCTTTTTTTTTTTTTTTTTTTTTTAACAGAGAAAAGTAGTTAGAAGTATTTAACGTTATCATTTGAATGTTGTTATTTGGTACTTATTTCAGTTTCCTATTTCAGCAAAATTCAGTCTAAGATCTATTTGTAAACATATTTATTTCAATTTTAAAATGAGTATTCTTCAATAAATTATGTAAACTACACAACCTTTATTGTCAAAAATACTTTTTCAGAAGTTATCATATAGTGTTCATGATTTTATTATTCAACATATTAATTTAAATTTACTTTTTAGCCTTTGCCTTACAAAATTTTCCAGTTGCCCTTCCAAAGCAATGTCTTTTTGGCAGCGCCTTTCAAAAAAGTTTTGACTAATTTATGAATGGGCATCATGCCATTTAAATAGGGAGTAAACAGAATATATCTGTCAATACAGCCACTGTGTTTGTACACTTCATTATTTCCCTCTAAGTAACCATATTAATGTACATATTGTGCCATACACGACTAGTACATAACGTGTTTAATGAGGAACAGGAACTTTTGGAACCTACTGCAATTTTTTCAGGCCAAAGGGATAATGTGCTATGCAGTAAGAAAGCTTAATAAATTAGATGAGTTCAAAGATATGCACTCTACCAATCCATTTGGAGAGTAGTGACGACAGCCAAGGCAGTTTAAATCTCAATGCATTGTTTTATTTATTCTTTAATCAAGTATTAAGTTCATATCATGTTTCGGCAGGGTGATATACATTTTTATATATGTTATCTCATTTAATAGGCACACAATTCAACTTAGCAAATGTTATTCCTATTTTTAACAGATGAGGAACACCGTTGCATAGAATATTCCCTCTTCTTTCTTGGTAATTCCAACTATTTTTCTATCTGTCACTGTTCATAGGAATTTAGCTTTGCACTCTGTAAATCTGGCAGTCAACTTCTAATGGACAGCTTGAATTTCTTTTCAAATCAAAATACGTGAATAATATCTCAGAGTAGTTTTGATTTGCATTTCTATGATTATTAAAGATGATGAGCATTTTTTCAGATGTCTTGGCTATTCGAGGTTTTTTCTGATTCCATATAAAACAAAGTTGCTTTTTTTTTCAAGATCTTTAAAGTATGACAGTGGATCTTTAATAGGGATAGCATTAAAATTGTATGTTGTTTTGAGTAATATGGACATTTTAACAATGTTGATTCTTCCCAGCCATGAGCATGGTGTGTTTTTCCATTTGTTAACATTTTCAGCTATTTCTTTTCTTAGAGTTTCCTAGTTCTCTTTATAGAGATCTTTCACGTCCCTTGTTAAATAAACTTCCAAATATTTCATCTTCTTTGGCACTACTGTGAATGTTATAGAGTCCTTAACTCTATCTTCAGCTTGACTATTGTTGGTAAAGGCTACCAATTTATGAATGTTGATTTTGTAACCTGAGACGCTGCTGAATTCCTTGATCACTTCTTAGAGTTTTGTAGTAGAATCCCTGGTGTTTTCTAGATATACAATCATATCATCTGTGAAGAGCAAAAGTTTGATCTCTTCTGACCCTATGTGGATACCTTGATCACCTTTTTTCCCCTAATTGTGATGGCTAAAACTTCCATTACAATGTTAAAGAGCAGTGGAGACAATGGGCAGCCTTGTCTGGTTCCTGTTCTGAGTGGAAATGATTTCACTTTAACTCCATTCAATACAATATTGGCTATGGGTTTCCTGTAGATGGCAAAAATGCTCATCATCCTTAATCATCAGAGAAATGCAAATCAAAACTACTCTGAGATATCATCTAACTCCAGTAAGATTAGCCCATGTCACAAAATCCCAAGACCAGAGATGTTGGTATGGATGTGGAGAAAAGGGAACACTTCTACACTGCTGGAGGGAATGCAAATTAATACATTCCTTTTGGAAAGATGTTTGGAGAACACTTAGAGATCTAAAAATAGATCTGCCATTCAATCCTATAGTTCCTTTACTAGGTATATACCCAGAAGACCAAAAATCACATTATAAAAAAGATATTTGTACCAGAATACTTATTGCAGCCCAATTCATAATTGCTAAGTCATAAAAAAAGCCCAAGTTCCCATTGATCCATGAATGGATTAATAAATTGTGGTATATGTACACCATGGAATATTATGCAGCCTTAAAGAAAGATGGAGACTTTACCTCTTTCATGTTTACATGGAT
>CAUYPK010158289.1:0-23925 GCA_963574355.1 Loris lydekkerianus
GGAGAAGAGTGGCACGAAGTGGGAAATCTCACTAACTCTCACATAAGTTGGATTTAATTCGACCAAAGTACATTACTTAAACATTAATTTTTAATTCAACTTATTAATACATTGTTTAGGATATTGTGTCCTCATTTATAAGTGAAATATGTTTGTAATTTCCCTTTATAATAATATATTTTTTTCCAATTTTAATGTCAGGTATATCCAGATGAAATGGAATGATTTCGAAGTATTTCTTCTTCTTCTATTGTCTATAAGATTTGGCATGATCTGTTTTTTGAAATTATCTTCTATTTTTATTTATAAAAATAAATATTCTCTATTTTTTGAGGCTTTCAGGGGAAAAAAGGAAGTTAACTCATGACTCCATACTGAACCTCAGAGTCAAAGCCTTCTATGATAGACATACTTGTATCTGACAATGTGAATGTTACTTTTTTTTTGCATTATTATTATTATTGCTCAATATTTCATTGCAGCAATCATCTGATTTCTTTTCTGAATGTATTTATCTTCATTCATTCTTTACAAGGTGTTTGTTTCTAGTCCTTATCATAAACATTGTTATCAAGCCTCTTTAATTTTGTGAAAGCAAAAAGTGGAAACCAATTAAACACATGTACATGTATAGAGAAAATTTAAAAAAAAAAAAAAAAAAAAGTGGGAAATCTCCAAGAGGAAGAGGAATCCTGGTAACAAATGTTGGGCTGTGATGCTTAGCTGTCTCTCCCAAGGTGCAGATTCTTTCTTCATTGCTAAGCTTTTGATGGGTTAGGCTTCAGTTTTACCACAGAATCTTGTAGGTTCTTTTGCACACAAGTGGAGGAGGATAGGGTATAAGTTGGTAAGTCTGGCACTGTGAGAAAGTCTGGACCAGACCTAAAGTGTTATCACAATGATTAACAAGTCCTCAGCATGAGACCCTGATTGATAGAGGTTAAATTAATGAGGGAACATTAATTTATTCATGTTGAACTTTAGCAATTTTTTGTAGGTCTCGAATTTAGTAGTTCATCTGCAAGTGTCATTTATCAATTTTTTAGCTCTTAAATTAGGAAGGATGTTTAATAGGAACAAATGCTAAGGTTTCCTAATTCAAGACTGTTAATTCCTCAGCTTCAATTCTTTTATTGAGTGTCTACAATGTTGCTTATGAAAAAAGCTGGCTGTAATTCCTAGTACCAAGTAGACTTCAGGCCAACTGGGATTTTTATTTATGGGGATAAGAAAGGAAGCCCAAGAGAAATTACTTTCTTTTTTTCTTTTTCGAGACAGAGTCTCACTTTGTCACCCTGGGTAGAGTTCTGCGGTGCCATAGCCCACAGCAACTCAAACTCCTGAGCTCAAGGGATCCATCCAGAGTGCTAGGAATATAGGTGTGAGCCACTGTGCACAGCCAAGAAGTTATTTTCTTAAAAACCAACAAAGGGAGGCCCCAAATCCACCACAACTGTTTGTTTATCAAGACCAGGGCACTGAATCACATAAAAATAGAGGCCAGGCCAAAACTCAAATTTCTCAGAAAACCACTGAGTCATACCTAGATCTATAAATTCTTTGGTCCTTAACAAGTTCAAAATAACAGCTCTCCCAACAGCAAACAACAGTTAAGTATCACAGTGTTTTAATTCTAGTCATTCTCATTGATGCTTCTAATGTTGTATAATGAAGTGTAACCTCTAGGTAGGAAATAGGTTGGTAATAAACCTCCATAAAATGTATATCTGTATATTAGCTCCTAAGCTATTATGTAACTGATATTTATTCTAAAAAGGTAGAATTTATTCCTTCCCCTGAACTTACCCCCAATATATAAGAAACTTAAAATTTGAGAGACTAAAACTTTTTTTAAATCATGAATAAGTGTTATACTGTATAAATTATAACAACCAATACTCAAAATACATCAAGAAATTAAAAATATTGCAAATGTGTACCATTTATTACATGCTACCCTAAGTCAAGTGTATGCAATTATTGCTTGTATGTTGAGATTATTTTCCCTATTAATAATAAAAGGTCACTACAAACCCATTATTATTATTTTTATTATTATAAGGGAAAATAATCTCAACATATTTTTTCAGGGCCCTTGATGACCCACAATGCACATATTTCTTTTCTTTTTTAAGACAGAGTTTCACTTTTATTGCCCTCAGTAGAGTGCCATGGCATAACAGCTCACAGCAACCTCCAATTCTTGGGCTTAGGTGATTTTCTTGCCTCAGCCTTCTGATTAGCTGGGACTACAAGTGCCTGCCACAACGCCTGGCTATTTTTGTTGCAGTTGTCACTGCTGTTTTAGCTGGCCCGGGCCAGGTTCAAACTGGCCACCCTTGGTATATAGGGCCCACGCCCTACCCAGTGAGCCACAGGTGTCGCCCCACAATACACATTTAAAAGATGGTTAAATCCATCTTTAAATGAGCAGGAATTGAACAATGGTCATGGCCCCATTAGCATACAACTCCATCATCTGAGCTCAGCTCCAGAGTTCACCTTTGTCTCCAGATGTGCTAAGCTGGTAAGGAATAAGCCAGCCTCTCCCTGGTTAGGTCAGTGTTTTCTTTCAGATTGCCTTGAAAAATTTGTATCATTCTTACCTTAAATTGTATTCAAACATTACTTATTAACATATACTGCCTTTCTCTCTTCTTGAAGTGTAAATGGCATATCCATCAATAGGGTGGGTGAATGGGCTAGCAAAGAGAAATTGAAGGACTCAAAATTATTTGTTGTTACAGCTGGAAGAAATTGAGTTAGTCCAACATCAATACTCTACAGATGAGAAAACTACAGTGTAAAGAGGTTAAGTCCCCCTGCCCAAGGTCATGGAGTTATTAAGTGCTGGAGCTGAGACTAGAATTACATCTCTGTTCCTGAACAAGTCTCCATGGTGAAGGCTGCTGGACTTTATACCAGAATGTGGAGAAAGAGAGTTGCAAGGGTAGGAAGAAAGAAGCTTTGATTTCCCAAATGGCTCAAAACTTCTTTGAAAAAGTGATTTTTGTTGGCGTGACTAGGAGCACTGCACTGGCGAGTGTCTGTTGTCTGACCTCCTCTATGTAAACTCACACTGTGGCCAAGGGAGCTGGAAACTCGGCTGCCTAGAGGCTGACTCTAGATAGGCACTAGTGGAGTCTCTCTCAGGCTCAGGCTATGGGCAATCACACATACACCCAGGGCTAGGAGTCAGAACTCGTGTCCACTGATGAGGCTCAGAGGCCAGCCATAGTGCCGGAGCAGGTCTTTGAGGTCCCCACAGTGCTGGCCTAAGTCTTTAGTTGCTGTATTTGGGGGAGGAGGGATGGGGTGGGGTTCCTAGCAGTGAAGGCCCAGAGGACTCCTAGGGTGACGGTAGGGCACTCTGTGGGTATCAGGAAGTGATTTACCAACTGGCAGGTATTTTAATATTTAACAACTACTATGCTTTAAACAGTTCATACAGCAGTCCTGAAATCAACCCTGCATGTGCCCATTTCAGATAAAGTACTCCATCGTGAGACTCTCAGTTTATAAGTTTCCCAAGGAATAAACTCGATAGTCTGTGCTGCTGCATGTAATGCGATGTGACCCTGAGTGTGGGATATACCCGAAAGACTTGACACCCAGGATGACTCATAGTGTCTAGGCCCCAAATCCTCATTTATAGGCCCATAAGAACCTCCCCCCACCAGTCCACCCATCCCTTCAGTGCACATACACACACACACAGAGCAAACATCACAAGCAGTTTGAAAAGGAAGTTATGAAAGGACATCAGGACTTGGGCCTAAGGCTTTCTGCATAGAAGGGTCCTTGGCTTATGTATGAGTGTCTCTTTGTCCTCTTCCCTTCAGCTGCCTTGCTCATCCCCTCAAACGAGTTTGAGTTCTAGAAATAGTTGTGTCCAGCAGACCATTTCTTCACCTAGTCAAGATCAAGCGATGAAATCAAAGAATGTTACCTGATAAAATGTACTTTGGCTTGGATCTGCTAGAAGAGCTCTTTGGACTTGCCTAGCACTCACTTGGTGACTGAACCTTCTCCTAGTCAGTTTCTGTGCTTCCTGGACAGAACCCAAGAGGAAGATATTTTTGAAGTAGGGTTAGACAAGGTCAGTCTGGCCTGAATGACAGACAGGAAAACGTAGCTCCAAAAAGGTACCTGTTTTCCAGGGTGGTGTGATCAGAATGAGGCAAGAATCTTGCAAGCCATTTTCACGTGGAGGCCAGCAAGATCACAGACGGCAATACCCAGTTTGCTCAGACACAAGCTGTTTCCTAATCAAGTTTTCTTATACTCAGAACTATGGAAACACTTTCAAAGGTATTATTCTCGGCAGGTTTCCAGTAATTCAGCATTTCCAGACTTCCCAAATGGCTTCTGAAATATTTGCTGTTTGTTGAGAGCAGCTTTCGGGATAAGGTAATTAAAGGAAAACTATCAATTTGAATTTTTTTTTTTCCGTGAGTAAATAATGTTGACATACTGTTCAAATAAACCCACAATTTACTGCAATCTGTTTTTAGACAAACCTTCCACTTTAACCTCCAAATGGGAAAAACGAAGAGACTTTTCGTTTTCTCATTTAATCAAGAACATATGTTCAAAGATAATACCGGAGGCTTACTCCGGGATGCATTCTGCTCTTCCTCTGACAGCCACACAGGGAGCTCACAGGGCAGCCTCGACACATCATGAAAGCAAACGCCACCATAAATCTCCCGCTCGGTGGAGGTCACTTCAGAAAAATCACCCGCTGCTCAAATAAGCATGGCTCTGCTGAGGCCCACCCAGGGGGGAAAAAAACGCCAACTGTGATAAACACCAGCAGGTATGCACCAAACCCAGGCCAAGGAAGGGATCTGGGGAGGAAGCAGGTGTGTGCCTGTGTGTTTACACACAACATCGCTGGCCCAGTGTGTTCTGGCTGAGAGGGACCCAGCAAATACACCGTGAGAGTGGTTTCTCCCCCTTGGGAGGCACCAATTTTCATTAAACCTAAGAGTACACACAGTGGCAGGAGGCCAACACAGTCCTGAAAACTGATGCTTTCAAAACATCTGTTAGGATCTTGGAGATGAGAGAGAGAGAGAGCTCAGAGTCTAGTACTTTTCATTTCCAGGCTGTGAGTCACTAAAGGAGTACGTAAATCCTGATTGCCAGAATACACTGACCCAAGTCTGTGTTACTAACACCTTTTGTGGGAATTTTGTGGGAATTAGTTTTAAATATCAACCTTATCATGAAGCTTGAAAGGCTTCTCTCCCATCTCAGGACGCCAGGAGCCTTTTGGAACCTGGAATGGAGTTTTCTGACAGCAAAGGTTTACAGTAGCATGAAAGAAATTATGGAAATTTTCCCGCCAGGCATAAGGATGGGATCAGTATAGGCACCTGTGGGCCCAGGCAGGTTACCCAGCGATATCCCTTTAAACACCAAATTATGGACTATTAGGCCACTGCTTCAAGGCTTCCACAAATGTAAAACCTTGACAAATTCCCAAATAAAAGCCATAAAACCAATCATTTTTTAAACCTGCATGAGTGACACCAGGAAAATTACAGCAGTGTGGCAGGTCACTGTGAAATAAAGCTGCCATAAAGAAGCTTATGATGCTGTCATGGAAAAGGCAATTAGAAGGTTACTTTCTCTCAGGTCTAAGATTGTTTCTTGTTCTTCCTACAGCTCTCTGCCTTCCACCTCCCTGCTGTAAAATGGATCAATCTATAATAAGTAGTAGTTATATATCATAAGGCAGCAATTCCTTTTAGTTGTTCCACTATAAAAAAGCATCCAGATTTAGAACTTGACAGGAACCAGTATCACCTGCCCCCCAGAGCCAGCAGAAAGACTGTGTGTGTCATTCAGCCGGCATGGAGTCTGGGTGTTTTAAAGGCTGTAATTTGGAGGGGATAAAAAACCTGGGCATTAAGCAATTTGGCTGTGGATATTTAATGCATCAGCCATGCTACAGAACTGGAGTCCCTCATTTAAAGTGAGAAGTTGAAAACTTACATGCTCTGTAGGCAAGGTGTAAATGTAGGATGGTAAACTGAAATCAGCTGAGAACCTGCAGAAATGCCATTAGAAGGACTAATGACATGTTCAGAAGTGGCTTTAAATAAATGCTGGGGTGTCATTTGCAGGTGTGTAAAACAGGTCTGGTTTCTAATTAGCAGGAGCCATGTCTCCCTGTGTTTAGGTAAAGGCACTACTACTCAAAGAGAATATCTAGCAGGGTCTGAATAGAGACCAAGAGAAACCAATGGCCCAGAGAGCTGAGATTCGCCCCAAGGCACCCAGCTTCTCAGTGGCAGCACCACGATAGGAAATTGTCTCCTGATCCCTAATTTCTACTCTAACATACTTGTGGTAGGCACACCCCAAAGATGTCTATTTCCTAATCCCCAGAATCTGTAAATATGGCACTTTGAATGGCAAAGGGGACTTTGTAGATATAATTAAGGATTTTGAGATAGGGGGATTATCCAGGAGACCCAATATAATCACAAGCGTTCTTATCAGTAAAAGAGGGAGCTGGAGTGTGAGGGAGAGAGTCAGAAAGAGATTGGAAGATTCTAGGCCACCCACTTTGAAGACGGAAGAAGGAGCCACAAGCCAAGGAATGCAGGGGTCTCTAAACATAGGAAAAGGTAGGAAGTGAATTATTCCCTAGAACCTCCAAAAAGAATACAATCCTGCCAACATCTGGCTTTTAGCACCATGAGACCCATTCAGAATTCTGACCTCCAGAACCATAAGAAAATACATTTGTGTTGTTTTAGGCTATTAAATTTGTCGTAATTTATTATAGCAGTGATAGGAAAGCAATATAGTGTTGTAGCTGGGGATCACATTTCCCCCCTCATTTTAATTACCCAAAGTAGCATCATCACCTCAGTGCTGGTCAGAATCTTTATAAAAGCAAAACAGCAGGATTCAGACACTTCTGCTCTACTCTCCAGTACAGAGAACAGGTGGGATCCTGGGGCCCATATACCCCCGTCAGCCCAGGAGCGAACTGAGGCAGGGCTAGGCAGCAATGGTCTGCCCCTTTGGGAAGGAGCGTTTTATCACTGATGTTGTTAAGGAGCACCTCCGCAGAGTTTACCATGGTTTTGTTCTTTGTAAGTTCTCATAGACAATGCGTTTCCTAATTGCCTACTCCAGATGTCCCACTCCCCTCTCCCCACCTGGTTGTCACACCTTCCTTACAGCACCCTCTTTCTCCTGAGGCTCCTGATAGACTCCTCCTCCATGTCTCTTTCCCACGTGAACTGGTTCTAAAGGGGAAGCCCTTTTAATTGTTAGCTGCTCCATGTTGAGAAATTAGTTGTTAAGAACTTAAAGCATGATAGTTCACTGACGATTCTAATATATTCTGAGAATATTCTGTTTCCTTTGAGTGCATTTCATTAACACTCCCAGCGCCACTTCCCCGTAGAGCCTTTGAGATCCCCTGAGAATGAATCTCTTTGGGTAAAATTTTAGGTTTCCAGTCTGAGTGGACCTTTCTTACACTCGAGAGCAGTGTTTTTTCCACTGTTTTTATTTCATGGCACACTTAAACCTATGGTTAAACTTCTGCGGCACATTTAATTTATGTTGATCAAAAAAGAGTTTTTTAAAAAAGAATATTTAATGTGCTTTGAACTTATTTTGAAAATAATTTGATCAATGATCTTTAAAAATTTTCGAAGCACACCTAAGGTCCTCTCATGGCATACCAATGCGCTATGGCACGCCAGTCCAAAATCACTGCTCCAGATGACAAGGGCTTTGGAGTCAGGCAGACTTTGGTTTGATTCCCTGACTCACCATTTACTAGAGAAGTGACCTTGGGGAAATTATTTCTGAAGCCTCACTTCCTTTATCTGTGAAACAGAGAACATAACATTAATCTTTTTCCACAGTAAGAGATTAGTGAAATTTGTATTTCATGTATGGAGCCCAGAGTGTGACCCATACAAGCATGAACAGTGTGGCGGGGTGGGTGACAGAAGTGGTACCTGGGGCTTCCAACCCCAAGGCAACGTAAGCTCATTTCAATCCTATGGGACCAGAAGCTTCAGATTCTGAATGCTGAAAAGAGATACCTGTCCTATGTGTAATAGCACAGGTGTTCACACATTGCTAAGCACACAGCTTCCTCTCAGCAGGAGCAAGCAAACCATGAAGGAGAATATATAGCTCTGTCCAAAACAGGGTCGTGGTTCCAAGAGATCATAAAACATCCTCACTGGCATGTATCACTCTGTGCTGAAGTGTTATGTCTGACAACAGTGGTGAGATGAACCAGGGGACAAAATCTTCTTAAAGGAATCAGGAGCAAGGCCACAGAGGTGATGATTTTTGAGCTGGGTCCTCAATGAGTAGGAGCTTGCAAAGCGGAAAATAAGAGAAGGAATATGCCAGGCAGAGAAAAATGTGTGAGCAAAATGAAGCAAAGGAATATCAACCGAGAACATCTCCTGAGCATAATGGTGACTTGGAAACCATTGGAACAAATTAAATCCAGTTCAAGGAATTAAATCTATGGCCAGCTGCTCTGAGTCATCAACAACCCAACTTTCTCTAGATCTGCTGCAAGTGATTTCAGGGTCACACTAAACAATTCATTCTTCCATGACTTAAAACGATGCCATGAGGACTCACTGATGGCCACAGAGCAATCAATACTAATCAGGTAATATGCACTGGCCCTGAGATAACAAAGCATCCCAAATCCCAATGTATGAATTCATACTTAATCAATACTGCCTTGTATGAGTGGAGAATTTTTTTCACATCCCAAAGCATTTCAGTAAGGTGCTAAGAAAAATCAGTAACTTATTAAATATCAGTTACCTCATTAAAGCAAACTATTAATCACCTTTGTTGCCACTGTATGGGGACCACAGATCTGACTTTATATATTCTGTAGTGGTATGTGTGCTCACAGGTCTACTTCACTCATTAGAGGAAACAACGGAGCTCACAATAGCAATGCTATTAGGGAGGAAGGTTCCGTTTAAGAACCCCTCTGGGCTTGCAGAATGACACACGCTGTAGCCAGGATGGTAGGAAATGAACTCCCACTACATTATCGAAGGAAAAAAAAAACACCAGCAGTCAAAAAAAAAAGTGGGGGGGGGAGCAAAGCTATAACTTTAGCTGGAAGTGGTGAAAATTAATTGTTAGATATGGAACAGACTTTATGCTACTAACCTAATAACTAGCAGTTCAAACGCTTCCTACTTCTGAAATATTTTGCACTACGTTGTGACACCAGGAAATAAATATGTTCATTTCCAGTTTTAAGATAGACCCTTTTTGGCCAAATGAGAATACACATTAATATACATACATATTTTGTGAAAAGGAAAAATGAGATCCACTCAGCCATAATAGTCATTTCCTCAGAAAATGAAGATTTCCAGTTCTATTTTACTAAATTTTTAGAGGGGGTTATTTCCCTAGACATGGTTAACTTTTTTTTTTGGAACAATTTTCAGGCTGCAGCTCCCCTGGCCATTTTGCCATCATTTTCTTGAGAACATAAAGAAAAGTTTATGGTACATGCCTATGAGTTTGTGAATACATTACTCTTGTATGAAATATTGTCATACTTATGACAAGTATTGTCAGAATTATGTAAGCTAAAGATGAGAATTGCTGAGTTAAACAAAATTATCTCACCAAATAACATAAACTACAGGTTATTTCTAATCTTTGAATAGCATTTCTTAAGAAATTGTGATTGTTAGACTCAATGGCTAGTGTTTGTGTAAATGGTTTTTCAAAGAGCGTCCGTGTGTGATAGTCTCCCCACAGGCTGCGCGGTGCTCTGGGAAGAACACACATGCGCGTGTTACTCTGGATGTGAGTCCTCAACGCTCCCGGCCTGTGTCTGTAGTCAGTCACTTTACATCCCCGGGTCAGTGTTCTCAGGCATTAAATCTACCTCACTGGATCATTCTTATGATCAACTAAAACCATAAGAGTAAAAGAATGTTATAAAATCTAGTTAATCCTACCGTGGTTTTACAGTAAACAAGCACAACACAAACAAGCACAGCAATTGAAAGTTAACATTATTCTGAAATTTACTTGTACCTCTTAAAGGGCATCTAGTACATAATTCACAGCACCATTCCTTATAGCCCCTAGTTATACCTCTTAAGTTCGCTCACTCTCATGCAGAGTTGTTTTAAGCCTCTTTCTTTAAAAGCTCCTCCCTCTCAACTTAGCACCCCACCTCTCTCACATTCAAGGCTTCTCTGTATCTGCCATCTCCCCATCTCCCTGTGCACCAACCCTTCCCCTCATCCTCTTTACTGCATGTGTCATTTTTAGCCTCTCTGCCTTCCTTCCACCCAACTATGACTACAGTGCCCAACAGAGAAGCCTGGGGGAGGGCCCAGCAGGAAAGAATCTTCACACAACACTCCCATCCCCTACCAAGTGGCAGGGAACGAACAGAGGAGACAGAGGATATTCGTACATTTATAATTTTTAGACCTTTTCACACATTAATATTTTCATACCAGCTATTATTATACATGTTAATCATTTTGTCATTTTAATTTTTAGTTTAGGTAATAGGGTCTTTATTTTCAAACAAAGCACGAGGAAGTGAACCAATAGTTGATTAAGGAACTCGGAATTAGTCAAGAATTATGCAGTAATCCTAACGCTCTGGGAGGCCAAGGTGGGAGGATCTCTTAAGCCCAAGAGTTTGAGACCATCCTGAGCAATAGCAAGAGCAAGACCCCAGCTCTACTAAAAATTTGGCGGGTTCCTGTAGTCCTAGCTACTTGGAGACTGAGGCAGGAGGATCACTTGAGCCCAAGGAGTTTGAGGTTGCTGTGAGCTAGGCTGACACCCAGGCACTGTAACCCAAGCAACAGAGTAAGACTCTGTCTCAAAAAATAAATAAATAAATAAAATAAAATAAAAAAGAAGGAAAGAAAAAGAATGTAGGTAGAAAGTAGGCTTCAGTTCCCAAAAGGGTGTTCCAAGATCTCTAGAGATGCTCATGAAGGTCTAACACAACAGGAAAATGCTGCCAAACCTGACTCCCTCAGGAAGGTCTGCAATGCATATTAGCAACTGAGAGAAGCCCTGAGATAAAGAAATCTATTCATGAAAATGAAGATTAGAGACTTAGTGTGGAAAGTAAAATTTTAAAGCATTTAGGATAATACCTTTATAATGTCTGGTAGAGAAATAGTTCTTAAATTGGATCCCAAAAATACAAACCATAACATAAAAGATTGATAAATTTATCTATATTAAAATGTAAAACTTCTCTTCATGAAAGAACATCATTAAGAAAGTGAAAACACAAATTATAAACTGGAAGAAGAAATTTTTCAAACATTTCTGATGTCAACAAGTGTTAGTAGGAATATGGAACAATGAACTAGCAAAGCCTATTGGAGTGAATGAAAATTGGAACTATCACTTTGGAACACAATTTGGTTTATAAATTTATATTAATTTAGGTGAAGGTGTGCTTAGTTTCACATCAAGTAATTCTACTCTTAGATATATATACCCTAGAGAAATTCTTGCACGTGTGCTCTGGGAAACATGGATAAGAAATTTCTCAAACTCACTGTCTGTAATAATAAAACATGGTAGGCAACCTAACATCCACCAGACCAGATTTAGAAAATGAATTGGGATAGCACCGTAGGATGGATAATGACAATGGTAATGGGCTACAGCTACGTGTCTCAACCTGGATGAAGCCCAGAAACACAGACCTGAGTGAAGAACAAGTCTCACAAGAAGATATACACTATGCTCTTATGTCAAGCTAATTCAAAAGCATAAAAGTTTTAAAATATATTACTGAAGCCAGGTGCAGTGGCTCACACCTGTAATCCTAGCACTCTGGGAGGTCGAGGTGGTGGATTGCCTGAGCTCACAGTTTTGAGAGCAGCCTGAGCAAGAGTGAGACCCCATCTCTAGAAGTAACTGGGTGTTGTGGCAGGCTCCTGTAGTTCAAGCTACTTGGGAGGCTGAGGCAAGAGAATCATTTGAACTCAAAGTTTGAGGTTACCGTGAGCTATGGTGCCGTGGCACCCTACCGAGGGTGACAAAGTGAAACTCTGTCTCAAAAAAAAAAAAAAAAAAAAAATATATATATATATGTATATGTAATATATATATTAAAGATATATGCATGTGTAAAGTGGTACCATTATGAACAGTAAAAACTCAAACACAAAATACAGGATACTGGTAACTCCAGGGAGAAGAGGAAAATACCATCAGAGAGGAGCAATATGGGGGCTCACTAGGATTGGTGATGTCTTCATTAAGCTGGGTTTTTATTGTTCTTTATACCTCATGAGTACATAGATACATTTTCGTGTGCATGAATATTACATGCACACATTTTAATTTTTAATTTAACTTGTTTAGCTCAGTATCTCACAAACATTTCCCATGTAATCCTTTTATCTCCTTGCTCACACTAACATCCTGCTGAGTTCAGTTTGGGAAGCACTGCCCTAGGCCTTGAAACCTCTCTCTTTTGGCAAAGAGACTCACTTCCGCCAAAACTCGAGGCCATTATTCCAGCAGGGCCAGGAGACGTCACTCCAAGCAGACATACCTATTCTCATGAGAATGAAAATTACTCTAGAGAGCTCACTGTTTTCTGGGTTTTGCCATGGAAGTATCTAGCCAAGTGAAGCATTTTCTGAGGCCATTCCTCTGTGTAGCTAATGCCTAAGAATTTTCAAATATAAATAGCTCCTGCTGGGCTTTTGATGTTCACACCTTGGTGGACTTGTTGAGAGATATTTTGCAGCTGGTTGCCTTACTGAGAAGCCAGTGTACTTTCTACCCCTTTGCTGATTAAAGGCTTTTGAATTGATGTGAAGGTAGGAATATTAAACTTCCATCATGGCCATTGGACTTTAGTCCCTCATTAGTTCAGGTTTAATGAGGTCAGGCTAAGAGGAGATTGTATGGTCTTAAACTGAGTTGATATTGATTGTCACTAACTGTAGAGTTAGCCTACTATACTTTAAAACCGTAGTTCGGAGGGAATATTTCATTTTTGCTAACTTTGTCTTCCATTGTGAAGATTGATTTCACCATAATGATCCATCACCTGAGGAGATTCACTCCGCTGCTTCTAAACTCATATCTTGCAACCAGGCATTTTATATTCTGCAAGTCCCCCATCCCTGATGGTCCTGATTTTTCATCACGCATGGCCCTCTCTTCTTTCAGTGGATGCTGCAAAGACTTTGGGCCCTCCCTTCTTTTTTTCCATTTTCTTTTTCTAGAAGCTTGTCACTTGCACACAGTTTCTAGCTGAAGAGCAAGTCATCTGTCATCACACGAGGGGAAATGGCACAGAGTGGCATGTGCTAAAACAGAACAAACGTGTGGATGGTGAATTTGTCTGCACAAAGTATGAAACTGACTGAGATGTCCTCACCACACTGGCTTCACCACCACCCCCCACCCCCCAGATGGCATTTGGAGGGCAGACAGCTGATATTTTCCTGAAACCAAGGCTAGGAGGTCAGCTGGGTAGCAAGAAGATATTCACATCAGGGCCTGGAAAGTCCTCCTGACTGTCCCTGGGTCTCACATCACATTTTCTCTTTGTGAATCTGCACAATCTCCTCTTTGTCTGCTCACCAGCCTTCTCTGATCCCAGCTCAGGACCAGAGTCACCACTGCCTATATTTCCTGAGGACACACATTATAATCCTGCTATACTTCTCTCCGGTTCCAAATCCAAACTGCCAGGGTTGCAATTCTGGTTAGCCCAATTTGGGTCAGCTGCCCAACTCACTGTAGCCAGAGGTCAAAGACATGTGCACCTAACATTTCAGGGAGACATTCCCTCTGAACTGAGGAGCACAGTTAAGAGGGTTGTTACAGGCTGGGCAAACTTTCTAAAAGTACATTCAGTACGTGCACCTGTGCTTAGGAATAGAAAAATACTTTAAAAAATTATTACAATGCATTCTATCTTTTATTAACACTGAATTTGTTAGGTACTGTGCTAGGCTCTGAGGATTTAGACCAGGCGTCCTCAAACTTTTTAAACAGGGGGCCAATTCACTGTCCCTCAGACCATTGGAGGGCTGGACTATAGTTTAAAAAAAAAAAAAAAAAAAGAACAAATTCCTATGCACACTGCACTGAAGTAAAAAACAAAATGGGAACAAATACAATTCACACCGCCCAGGTTGTAAGATAGGACATGAGGCCCGTGGGCCGCAGTTTGAGGACACCTGGTTTAGACAGTGAAATCCAGCCCTTTAGAGAGAGAGAAACAAAAGAACAACCAGCTTACAAATAACAGATGGCAATAATTGCTACATAAAGCATTGAAAGGGCTATGTGATAGAGTATTTGAGAGGTGTAGGTGACGGCATCCTTACCTGAGGCCTCTGTGAAGAGCTAATATTAAATATCTAAGGGACAAGGTAACCACAGCAGAAGGAACACAGGCCTTTTAGGTGTGAAAAGGACTTTGGAGACATGATATGAATTTAGAGAAGTAGAAAAATCCAGTTTACTCAGGGTCTTGAGCACCATGTTCAAGGATTGGGATTTTATTCTAAGGGCACTAGGAAGATGTCTATGAAGATTAAGCAAGCAGAGAAAGACATGATCTGACTAGTCTGATGACCTGAGGGTGAGATTATAGGCAAGCAGGAATAGAAGCAGAAAAACCAGTTACAGAGTTGTTATGGGAGTTCAGGAGAGAGAACAGATGAACCTTTTGGAGGGTGGAAGTTATTGGGGTGAGCAGAGGCTACAGTATGAATGTGTGCTCTTCCCAAATTCATACATTGAAATCTAATCCAGAATGTGATAGCATCAAGAGGTGGGATATTTAGAGGTTGATTGGATCACAAGATCAGAGCCCTGGTAAATAGAATCACTGCCCTTATAAGAGAGACCCAACTTTTTTGGCCCTTCTACCAGGTGAGGAAGCAGGAGAGAACTGAAGTTTGGCCCTTCTCCAGGTGAGAAGTCACCATCTGGAACAAGAAAGCAGACTCGCCAGACCCTGAGTCTGCTGGCACCTTGGTCTTGGGCTTCTGGCCGCCAGAACTGTGAGAAATAAATGTTCATTGTTCATGAGCCACACAGTCTGTGGTCTTGTTATAGCAACACAAACAGATAACAGCCCAGAAGATAGGACAATCAGGACTTACAGACGTGTAGGACTTGAGGAGGAAAAAAGTGAGGCGTTTCAGATGACTTCCATCTTAGGTTTGAGTGGCAGGCGAGGAAGAGCCAGCTCCTGGGACGGGGCAGGCTGGAGTGATGACCAAGGTGTTCGCACAGATGTCAAAGCAAGGAGGCTCTGCAGCTCTCGGCATCAAAGTCTTTGGATCCTGATCTGATGAGACACTTGGTTTTCTCGGCAGCCCTCCTGTCCTCACAGAACATCACTGTAATCCCACCTCACTGGCCTCAACCACCTTCCCCCTCAAAACCCATCTACCCCAAACCCTAGAATGCTTAGAGGAAGAAAGGCTTGGGTTGAACAGTGATAGAAAGCAGTGAATGAACCCAAATATCAATTCTCTCCCTTCTAACTTTGCACATCATTTGGACAACATTGTTGCAAGTGCTTATTCAGCCCCCTGCATCTAAAATACAGGCAGGGAAGAAAATACTTTCTTCACAAAGTTTCATTTTTAAGACTGAAACAAAGATATATAAGCAAAGACTTACCACAGTACATAAGCTATGTTATATGTTTAATATGTTACTTGTAATTGGATGTCTTTTTTAGTCAGTTTTAGGCTAGAGTGCCATGGCCTCAGCCTAGCTCACAGCAACCTCAAACTCCTGGGCTCAAGTGATCCTCCTGTCTTGGCCTCCCACATTGCTAGGATTACAGGCATGAGCCACCACACCCAAACCATTAGATGTCATTACTAGCATTTCTTTCTTTTACCTTTTTTTCAAAGTAAATTTATTACCAGGTACCAATTTGTTTCTTATACAGATAGCAAGTTTGGTTTGTCTTTAGCTCTACAGACTACGAATGTTCTATAACAGAACAATTATTCAGGCAAAAAATTCCACTATCAGGAAAGTAGATATTCAACTACATTTGCCCAAACTAAAAATTAAGACAGATTAAACACAAGATCTTCTGACTTGTGAAATTATTTGTATGAAATGTCTTCCCAAGATATAAAATTAAATTACACTTAGTTATACATTGAATTAATTCTTTATTGAAAATAATAAAATTATATGAAATGAGGAATATTCCAGACACTTAGGACATATGGTCATTGTGCACTGGAAATCAATGCAGTGAGATTTTACCTGTGTTTCCAGGCTAAGAGTAGCTTTTTGGCCTGCAGACATCACTTAGAGGTTGAAGACAGCAAAAAAATATTTCATTGAGTGATATTCTGTTATCTCTTTTCCTGTAAATTTTCAAGTGTGAATCAGATGGAATATGTCCGCTAAACAAAGTCTGACAGTCTCTTTCCAGACATTAGAACTTGTGCTAGCTAATGTGACTCCCTCTATTTCCATATCCCCCAGCCATACATTTATCTTGAAAGCCATCTCACCAAATAGGAAGATCATAAGCTGTCAAGATTAGGAGGTACCTTGATGGTCAACTGATCCAACTCTCTATTTGGTAGCAAATAAATGAGATAAATAAATATTTCCCAGCTCTATTCAAGGGATAAAATAGCCTGTGGCTTTGGAAGGGAATAGCTACTGCTCTTTTCACCATCCCACATTCAGCTGCCCTTACGAAACAACCTCGTGATCCTGACTCACTGATGGGCAGAGCTTTACCGCATCTACAGAATCACAGAATCAAAGCAGTCCCCTATGAAGATTCCCATGGCAGGCGTCCTCTGAGTCTTAATGGCTTTTCCATTTCAAAGATGTACCCATGAGCCAAAAATACCTAATAAAACCTAAAACATCAGAGAAGCATGGTATGGTAGGCAGAATAATGACCCCCTAAAGATGTCCACATTCCAGTCCCCAAAACTTACGAATACATTATATTACTACATGACACGTATGTATTTGTATAATAATATCATTCTCTCTACATATACGTGTGCACATACATACATGCATATATATGTGAAACAAAATTGTAACCAGTTAACCCTGAAATAAGGAGATTTTCCTATCCTAGACCATCCATGTAGGCCACTGTATTCACAAAGGTCCTTATAGGCAAAAGCAGAAAGCAAGCAAGTGAGGAGGGTCAGGGTCAGAGACAGACTGGAGAAGGCTACTCTGCTGGCTTGCAGAACAGTGGAGGAAGTGGTCACAAGCTAAGAAAAGTGGGCAACCTCCAGAAGCAGGAGGAAGGTAAGGAAGCAGATCCTCCCGCAGAGCCTCCAGAAAGGAGCACACCCCCGGTGCACATACTGATTTTAAGCCCAATAAGACTCATTTCAGATTTCTGACCTCCAGAACTGTTAAAGAAAATAAATTCATATTGTTCTAGCCACTGGGTTTGTAGTCTTTTGTTGCAGCAGTAATAAAAATCTAACAGGCAAGGTAGGTAAACATTAGAGGGTAACAAGAGACGTCATGTCCTCCCAAGCCATCTTGGAAACCTCCCAGGGGGCCACCAGCCCTGCCTGAAGCCTGCACACGTAGCTGGCCCCCAGGGCTCAGCCTAGGACTTAGCACCTACCAAAGGCTTTTACCACAGCAGAGTGCTCAGGTGCAAAACAGCGTAGAGGAGACAGTGAAGGCGAAGACAGATTAAAGGGTATTGTAACAGGCCAGATATGAAGTGGTGGCTGTGGCAACAGACCAGCAGTGAATAAAGAAGTCATGACTATCAGGGTTGCCTCACCACCACAACCAAGCCTTAGCTCTCCTGACCCTCCCTCTGTTCCTATAGCTCAAGCTCGTTGAGAGTTTGAGTCCCTCTACCTGGAATATCTTTCCCATGATAGTACTTGGACTTTCAGACCTCACCTTAAACAGCACCTCAGAGAGCTCGTGTCTGCCCATACCATCTACAGCAGCCACCCAGGCAGTATTATGCACTTGCTTTAATTCTCTACTTAGCATTTATCAATATCTAATCTTTTTTGTTTATATATTTATTTATTTTCTAACTTCCCAGCCAGAATATAAACTCCAAGAGAGCTAGTACCTGGTCTGTCTGATTCACACGTATCTCCAGGACCTAGATCAGCACCCGGCACACAGGAGGTGCTTGATAAATACATGTGGAATAAATTGTCTTAGTTACTCACTGGATATAGGGGGAAACTTAAGGATGACTCCAAAGTCAGCCTTTAGTGACCCAGAGATAGTGGTGCCGTGGACAGAGATAGAACAACAGAAAAAAAACAAAAACTGGGGATATAAAGCCAAGGATGGTTTGGTTTTTAAGTGTCAGGCATTAAGTAATAGCAGGAAGTTCTGCAGACATTTGAACTCATCGAGTACAAATCCGACTTGGTTTTGCGCATCTTCTTCCTACCCTGGCTTCTGCTGTCTTCCTCTGCCCACTTCACTTGGTGACACCACCACTCAAGCAGCTGACTAAGCCAGAAAGCCAGAAACCATCCCGGACTCCCTTCTCTCACTCACTGCAACACCCAATCAGGTCAATTTTTTGAATTGCCAAACTTAAATAAGGGTTACATTTTTTCTTTTATAAAAGAACAAATATCGTACCTATGCTGCCCTTTCCTTGATAAATAGTGTCCGTAGGTTATCTCACAGTTGGTTTTGAAAAAATAAATACACTTATTCAGTTCCTTTAAGGTAAAGATACCATTTTAACACTGAGTAAGAAAATAACTACTTTTCAAAAGGAATTTCTATAAAAGTGAAATTTGAAGATGGATGTTTGAAAATGTTTCCCTCATTTTGTGATTTTTATTGCCAAAAAAATAACATGAAGGGAGTCACGTATACAAATATTTATCAGAACACTTTAAAAACTTGGTATATAGAATTTACAAACCTGTTTAAAATTTTTTAAAAACAGAGGTTCAGCAGATACTGAACCTATTTGTTAACACGACAAAAATGACATACCCCTTCCAAGTAGCTTGCAAAAAAACTGTTTGATATCAGGGATAAAAGATGTTTACTAACTTGAATTTCACCGAAAGTGTTTGCATAATTACTAGACAGAGCTGAGAACTGAGTCTCATGATTTAGTAAGTGTGCTGCTATTTGGAGCCACGTCGCTTTATGAGGCCTTTTCCAGCGACGTCAGCCATTAAAACCAAGAACCGAAATAAACTTAAAACAAGACCTTCAAATCATAGTATCACAAGTAGTAAACCAAAATAAAAAAAAAAATAATTAGGCATGTTTAATCATGAGGTTTTGTTTATCATAAGTAGATCAAATAAAAATCACTTTAAATGTTTTAATCTCATTTTATCCTTTGCTAATTATATTTGGGAGTGTGTTTTTAAATGGATACAATATAACAGTATAGCAATAAACATAATTTGTTTGAAATATAACCACATTGAGAGCGTGTGGCTGAGATTTCCTTACTCACAGGATGCTCCCGCCCTGCAACCACCATAAAATGTACACCCTCCTATGGCTCCACCTGTACACAGCTGCAGTGCTCTTCTGACGAACCAGACGGGTGGTGTACATTCCCAGAAGTGTACTATCTTCTGGGTGGGCCTAGATTCCATGAGACCTAAAAATCCTGCAGCAGTTTGTTAATATCGTAGCCACCAGCTTGCTGCTTGGACAAGGTGAGCAGAGAGTCATTCTCAAGCCCTGGCTCCCATCCCCAACTCTATCCCTTTCTCTCTCTCAAGAAGCATATGGACTGCCAGTGAGGGAGAGCCACCGCATTCTAGGGATAACCTTGAATCTGCTCTAATTTAGGTTTTCTAAGGAGCAAAGCCATTACAACCCTAATACTTTATTATTAGTAACACAGTATTTGGCTGCACCCCAATGAGTCAGGACTCCCAGTTGAAAGCCTCTGACTTACAGAATCACCTCTCAGCTCCCCGCCAGCATCTCTCATCTCCTTCTCGGCCCTCCTCTCAGGTCCCCCTGTCTGCCACCTCCTGTCTCACACTTTACCCTTTGTTACCTGCATGTACCATGCCATTTTTTACTTTATTCATACAATCCCCTTTGCCCAAAATTGCCTCTATTTGCCATCTCTACTTGGCTAACTACCATGCTTCCATTAAGTCTGAGCCCAAACCACCCCTTCCAGGAAGTCTTCCCTGACCCACCATGGGCTACCTCTGCCAGCCCTTCTTCATGCTCCCATCACATTCATGATGGCTCCATGATTGCAACACAATTGTCTGTTTATAGGCGGATCATCCTCACAAGACTGCGAGTTTGTAGCAGGCATTCCAGAGATGGTTGAGGGATGAGAGAATAAGCCAGTGAATCAGAGAGCATCTGGGTATTTAGGACTGACAGAATTGGAGGTTAATCTAATGACAAAACATCTATAATTAATTACTGACCCTTCATTGCCCAAGAATCTAGCTTGGATGAGAAGTTTCTAATGAATGAGAAATTACAAGTGAAGCAGAATTGGGGTGACATGAGGGGGTGGTAGTGAGGGAGGAACTGGATAGGACAGGACTCCCCACGCCCATCACAGATATCCAAAGGGCAATGCCCTCTAAGCCTGTGGCTGGAAAGAGTTGGAGGTCCCTGACTACCAGGCATTAACCCTACAGTTGCTGCGCTATTGGGAGGGAGGTCTGAGGGATCCCAGAGGAGGGACTAAGCAATGTGGACAGTGAAGGTGGGAACCTTAGGCTTGGGCTATTTTCCAACAGGTACAAAACTATTCCAAATTTTTGAACCACTGATGCAGCCATCCCAGTGAATATTAAGTTACTATTGGCCTGCCTACAGCTAAGTCAGGTAGTATTGTATATACTGCTGTGTCTCCAGAGAGAATGAGTGCCCCTTTAAAATCTGACTTTTTTTTTTTTTTTTTTTAATTAGGTAAGGATCCTTTCCCTCTTGACTTTTGAGAACACTTTTTATTCTCAGCACTTGGGCGAAAAGAGCAAGCTCTAAACAAGTGTCAAGTGATTTTCTTTCCCACTCTTTTTGTTCCCTTAAAAACTTGCCTGTGTAATTGTGTCAGGCAGCTCTGTTCTTTTTCTTAGCAATGACATGAAAGCTGAGGCGGGCCTTACCATGTGGGGGGACTTTTAGTCACAAGCAGCAATAGCTTTATAGTTATTTGCATCTTTAGCTTCCTCCTTCATGTAATTGGAAGAGATTTTGATTCAGTCCTTAACCTAGTTTTTACAGATCCTCCACCAAATGCCTCAGACCCAGACACACTCTGTCACTTGTGGCTAAATACATGAAATAAGCTTTTATCAGACAGGACCGGTCCTCCTCCCAGAGAGAGTCTCTCTGATTCTAGCCCTTGATGGGTTTTTTTCCTGCCCACCTAATGGATTTGTTTCTCACTCGATTGTCCTTTCCTCGTCAAGTGTATGCTGCAGCTCTTTCCGATGTGGAGCTCTCTGGGTGTTTTCATTTTCCAAGATTGATTCTCTCTCAGAAGGTGAAGGGGGTGGGGGTGGGGCTCTGAAGTGACCAAAAATAGCTTCAGTGTACAAGGCAGCTGATTAAATTATTTTGAAGAGCTGATGAATGCCTTAAAAATCGCTGCACTGAATGCAATTACCAATGTTTCTCAAAGTGTGCTTCAAGGCCACCTGCATCCTAGCCACCCACAGGCTTGTCAAGCTTGCAAAGTCCCTGGTACCATCAAAGGACAACATCCCATAATAATAAGGGCCTGAAATCCTGTACTTAAAAAAAAACAAACCCTTTAAATAAAGTATAATATACATACAGAAAAGTACACATAGAATAAGTGGACAGCTTGCTGGAGTTTCAGAACTAAACCCATATGCAAAGCCAGGCCTGAGATCAAGAACAAGAATGTCACCAACATCCTGGACACCCCTTCTGCCCCTCCAGTCACAACCGACTCGGCCTCCCTGAGGAAACTGTTATCTCAGCTCCTAACGCCATAGATTACTCCCATCTGGGGTTTTTTGTAGTGTCTATAAATGGACCTGTGAAGTCGACATTCTTTTGTGTCTGGCTTCTTTCACAGATTATATTTGTGAAATTCATCCACATTGTTGCATGTCATTATAGATTGTTCCTTCTCTTGGGCTGAATGGTATTCCATTGTGTAATTATACCAAAATCTATTCATCCATTCAATTTAAATCTCAATTATTGTGAAACCTGGTCAGGCGTCACATAACGATGAGGATACATGCTGAAAATGCATTATCAGGTGGTCTTGTTGCTGTGTGAATTTCACAGAGTGTACTTACACAAACCTGGATGGTACACACCTCGGCTGTAGGGTATCATCTGTTGCTCCCAGCCTACAAACCTGTATAGCATGTTACTGTACTAAAACTATAGGTGATTGTAACCCCGTGGTAAGTATTCTGTGTAACTACACATATTTGAACATACAAAAGGTACAGTAAAAATATGGTATTATCATCTTATGGGACACCATCTTAATAGAATCTATATTTGTTGATCACAATATCATTATGCAGCATAAGACTGTGTCTCTACATAAGCAGCAGAATTGCTAAAATTAAAACAGAAAATAAAAAGTGTTGGTGAGAATATGGATCAATTGAAACTTCTTTTTTTTAAATGTCAGATCAATATGAGGGTACAAACAGCTAGGTTACAATGTTTGCCTTTGTTAGGTAAGGGTCCAGGAGGTGTGCCATGTGCCCTTACGCTGTGACCATTAGGTAGGAGCACCCTGATTCCTCCTCCCTCCTCTCCTCTTCCCCTGCCTGCCTCCCCCTCCCCTCAACTTAAATTGAACTGAGTTTTTTCTCTTGTGTGGGGATGTATTAGTTTCTCTACTGGCTTCATATTAGTATTGAGTACATTGGATACTTGCTTTTCCTTTGTGATACTTGACTAAGAAGAATATGTTTCAAGTCCATCCAGGTTAATACAAAATATGTAAAGTCCATCAATAATTGACACAAAGCTGCCTTTTCATTAAGCTCACAGGTTGACTATCATGCACACAACATTTTGAGAATCTTTGCATTTGATATTCTTAAGGTCTACTTGGAGACTAATCCTAGGAATTTCAGCAACTATCAAAATACAATGTTTTTGTGTTTTGTCAATATGTTTAAATAAGTCTAAGAAAAAGATATTTTTTCATCATTAAGCTTACCACGAAGCTTTAAGTACGAGTTTATACACAAGTACTTTGAAAACTGAGCTATACAGAACAGGGTGCTTCACAAAATGTGTTAAAATTTTAATTGTGTTCTCACAGACATGGACTTAGGGCAGCTGCTGCGACTGAGAGTCACACCATCACTGTTGTGAATGAATATTTTATACACTGCTGTTTTCCCATGAAGCTCCTTTGATTAAATAAAACTGGGATCTGTAAGCTCAAGAAAAACTGAAAAAAAAAAACAAAAAAACCCCTCAGCTTTTAGAAACTTTGACAAGAAGCCCTTGAGCAAACCCCTACTCTGAAGTCGGGCATGCACGTTTATTTATGGCACCTAACAGACTTGGAATGATCACCTGAAAGGGAGTAGCCTTAAATAAAATAAAGATAACCCAATTATCTCTCCTCAGAAGGTGGACCAACACCCAGGAAGCAAACCACCTTAAGCCTTCAAGATAAACAAAGAGGCTGTTCTTATTCCTTGAGATGGCCACAGCTGAAGATGGTCCAAATAATCCCCAACTGCAAACTGTTTAGAATCACCAAGTGTTTAGAACTGAAAGAGACCTGAGCAGGGGTGGCGAACACGCGGCTAGAGCCGCATGCGGCTCCCGGCCAAAATGAATTTCGGCTCTTTGCCTCTTATCATTATTTTGTATACTGTGGCTCTTTGCCAAGTTTGGATTTTGTTATGCCGCTTCTGAGGAGGGACCTCT
>CAUYPK010158293.1:0-10107 GCA_963574355.1 Loris lydekkerianus
CCCCCGGGTCTGAGAGCTGGGGCAGGCTCAGTGTCTGGCTCCCCTGGGCCCAGCTCAGTCTGGCTGGGGGGTTGCTGAGGGAGACACAGACCAGGCGCAGGCTCTGGCCCTCCAGGACCGGGAGGGACGTGTCATTCCTGAAGATTTCCAGGACTAGGGAAGGAAAGAGGCAGAATCGATGCCCAGCTGAGGGCACAGGGACCCTCCTTCAGATACCAAGACCCCTATTTGGGTCTGAGATGTGTGGGTTCCTCTGTCTCCCCTTCCTACCTGTCCTGTTTGCTTGGGAAACCATCACGGTCAGGTTCTCTGGAGGATCTGCATGGACACAGGGCACCAGCTCAGGACAGGCCAGGGGCTTCCCTCCAGGCAAAGGGAAGGTCCCAGGAAACTGAGGTGGGGAGTAGGGTGGGGTGGGATGGGAGGGGGCTGAGTCACCCACTGAGGCTCAGACAGCTGTAGAGTCCCAACACCAGGTAAGAAGGCCTGGTCCCCTAGGTCATGGTTCCTGACCCCTCAGAGCTCTGGGCCCCTGCCCCAATCATGCCCCTCCCCCCTCTCCTAGGACACCAGGCCCTGCAGGTCCCACTCACACTGCACAGAGAGCTCCAGGCTGCGGTGCTGGGAGCCCAGCCTGTTCTCTGCCAGGCAGGTGTATCGCCCAGAATCCCCAGCCATCACGCTGGGCAGCTCCAGCCTCAGGGTTCTGGGGCCCCAGGGGTGGGACAAAGACAGAACTCTGTCCCCCAGGACCCAGCGCAACGTGGCGGGGGGCTGGCTGTCAGCAGCACAGAGGAGCTGCAGGAACTGGCCTTTCTGGGCTTGCAGATGTGGAAGGGTGTCCTGGGGATTCTGGGCTGGAGACACAGAAAGAGAGACAGAGACAGAGACATAGAGAGAGACAGAAACAGAGAGAGACAGAAAGAGACCTGAGGGCTGCAGGGAGCAGCATGTCCCCTCGCCCTCACTCCTGAAGCCTTTTCTTTTCTTTTTTTTTTTTTTATTAATTTTTTTAATTTTTTAAATTTTTTTGAGACAGAGCCTCAAGCTGTCACCCTGGGTAGACTGCCATGGTGTCACAGCTCACAGCAATCTCAAACTCCTGGGTTCAAGTGATTCTCCTACCTCCGCCTCCCAAGTAGCTGGGACTACAGGCGCCTACCATAACGCCCAGCCATTTTTTATTGCAGCCGTCCCAGGCTGCATTTGACAGGCCCAGGCTGGATTTGAACCCACCAGTTTAGGTGTATGTGGCTGGCACCTTAGCTGCTTGAGCCACAGGCGCCGAGCCCCTGAAGCCTTTTCAACCCCAGAGAGGACAGGCCCAGCCCCAGTCCAAAGGGCCCTCAGTACCTGTCCCATTGTCCCAGGAAATGCTGACAGCCAGGTCTTTGGGGGCATCTGCAGTGAGACTGTGAGTGAGTTTTAAGGAAGGATGTTTTTCTCCCCCAACGTCCCAAAGTGCTAATAACTTCCTTAGGGAGACAAGTGACAGGTCAGTGCCAGAGCACACGTATGTGGACAGAGAGCTGAAGCCATACCCATTCCCCCCCTCCTATAGCTTCCTTTCTGTGGACTTTCCTGAGCTCGGAGCCGCTTGCTGTCTCTTAGGGATTCTGCACCTCCCTGGCCACTGGGTCTGTTCTCACCCACTGTGGTCCCATGTCATACTCACAGGCCACGCTGAGTTGGACAGTCCTCTGTGTGCTCACACCCCCCGTGGAGAAGGACACCCGGCAGGTGAGGTCAGTGTTATGGTCCTGGGGTCTTGGTGTGAGGCTGAGCACAGAGAAGCGGGAGGTGGGGACTCTGATTCCTTGGGAGGAGACGGCAGCCCCCGTCCAGGAGAAAGAAGGGGCTGGACATTCCTCAAAGGCCCAGTTAAACACACAGATGACTGTCACTGGCTGCCCAGGCTCCAGAGTCTCTGGGATGTAGACATCTGGCTCCTGAGTAAGGGCTGGGCAGAGAGGGGGTCTCAGTGCTCCAGGGGAGGCCCTGAGAGCCCACCCTGCTCAGCCCTGCCCCTGTCCCCCAGAGTCCCTCATACCTGTCACTTCTAGAGAGAATGATTTCCTGAAATTATACTTTACGTAGCTCCCTCTCTCCACCCGAAAGAAGTATAGTCCCTCATCCTCCCTTCGGGCGTCTCTGATCACCAGGGAGCAGTCCTCATTCTGGGGCCTCCCAAGGAGCTCGAATCGGCCACGCGCCCACGGTTGCACGTCTCGATCTGGATGATTTGTGGCCACAGGAGCACCAGTGCTTGAGTCAGTCCATTCTTTGAACCAGTAACCATAAGCTGGGGTCGACTCCATCCAGCCATACTGAGGATAGAAGACGGCGCAGGGCACAAAGACACACAGGCCCTCCTGTACCCTCACCAACTCCTGCACCTTCAGCTTGAATCTTGTATCCCAAGCCTGGGACCCTGTGGAGACACAGAGGCTCAACCTGTAACCCCAGCCCTCCCTCTAACCCGGGTCCCTCAGCCCACTCACCGCCCAGCAGCAAGGACAGCAGTAGCAGCAGCATCTTGGCGCCCGGAGGAACATGGCCTGTCCTGTTGTGACGGCTCCTGACAGAAGGGGAAGCTGAGGGCGGAAGCTGAGTTCTAGGAAGTGATGCATGAAATGAGCTTCTGACTCTGAGGCCACTGGCTGTCCTCCCCCACACTCCCAGCACCCCCAACCTGCTGTCCTCCCTGGGGGCTGCCCGGCCCTTGCTTTTGCTGAGCTGGTCCTTCACAAGCTATCTTTGGGGAGGGGAGAGGACATGGGTTGAGCCCTGGGCCAGCTGTGGAGGAGTGAGGGGGGTAGGGGCTCTCCCTCTGGGCCTTGGGTCACTGAGGAAGCAGAAGTGAAAGTCCACAGTGAGCTCTTCTACTGGGCCATGGGTGGTGGTGGTAGTGGGTACAGAGGAGGGAGGGCTTCTGGAAGGGAGTGGCTGGTCTTGCCAGGTGTAATACAGAAAGCCAGTTAAATTTGACTTTCAGATAAAAAATATTTTTTTCAGTCTAAGTATGTCTCAAATGTTGCATGGGAGATACTTGTACTAAAAAAATTTTTTTTTTTTTTTCAGCCTTGGAAATACAGCAAGACACTGCCTCTGTGAAAAGTAAAACTCTTAGCTGGGCATGGAGGCACACACCTGTGGTCCCAGCTACTCAAGAAGCTAAGGTAGAAGGATCCTTTGAACCTGGAGTGTGAGGTCACTATGAGCTATGATTGGGCCACTGCTCTTCAGCCTGGGCCGTGTACCTGTAACACCTATTGTGATTTGAATGTCGTGCCCAAAGGTAACACTGATGGTGGGAGTCTCAGGAAACATAAATGAGAGGGGGCTTTGGGGTGAGTGAAATAAACTCTCCAAGGTGCTGTCCTCTCTCCCAACGTTTCTGTGAATCGCTCCCTACTTTGGTCACATAGAGAGAGGGTGCTCATCACTCAATGTCCATGCCCTTGGGCTGAGCTGTGGGCAAAGGACACAGAGGCCACAGCTGCACAGAGCCACCTGACCTCCAGTGCACACAGCTTGGTAAGTGCAGATTCTTAGAGACAGAGTAGCATTGAGAGGCTTATAAATTCCCCCGTTACTGGACAGACATTTATGACAGGACCCTGGGGTGGGGGAGTGGTCACTTTCTCCTGGAGAAGGAAATCTAGAGGGGTTTCCTGGAGGAGGTGACATTTAGCTCTCCTGGTCTCTGACCAGCCCTTTTCCTTTCATCCACTGTACTAACTTTTCCAACTGCTATAACAACCAGACCTGGAGTGGCTGAAACAACACTGGTGTCCTTGAAGTTCTGGGGCTAGTTGGCAGGGCTGGCTCCTTCTGAGGCCCCTCTCCTTGGCTGGTAGGTGGCATCTGCTCCCTGGGTCTTCACAAGGTCTTCCTCTGGGAAAGTGTGTTTGGATCTTTTCTCATGACTGACACCAGTCACGTTGGATTAGGGCTCACCCCGATGACCTCGTTTTAACTGAATTCCTCCTCTGTATCTGAGGTTCCACATCTTAGGATTCATCAGAAATATTTAAAAACAAAAACCAATGAATGACAACAGCATAACAATAAAGTTAATACAAATTTCAGAAATATGAGATAAATTAGCTGCACAACAATTACATTGTATCAGGCATTACCAGTAATCTGGAGGCAAGAGGATGTGCATAGGTTGTACACAGATACTGCACCATTTTACATCACAGACTGGAGCATCGTGAATGTTGGTATGTGGGAAGTGTTCTGGAGCCAGTCCCCCACTAACACCAAGGGAGGACTGTGTCCCTTTAAAGACACTGTTACAAGTACAGCCAAACCCTTAGGTACTGCAGGTTGGGGCATCAACATATAAATTCAGAGAGGGGATGCATTTCAGGCCATAATCCCACCTTCCCCTCTGCCCTGGTCCCTGGGTCCTCATGGCCCAACCTGCGCTTTCTCAGAGGAAAATCAGCTTCTCTTCCCCTACAGCAGCCCTCATGTTAGGGATATCAGACCCTCCATGCCACAGAGCTCTCAGGAAAAGGGCTGGGGAGAAGACAGATGTGTGGGTCCTGGTGAGGACTTGTCTAATGAGCTGACCCCTGAGGCCCCCCACGCGTCTTTTCCTACCCCGGTGGGACTGGCTGGTAGAGACCAATAGCTTGGTAAAGTCTGAGCTCTTCCCTGGGGTCCTGCACACCACTATTCCATGCTGCCACCGAGGGAGGGAAAGGTGGCGAACTGGGACTCCTCGGCTGACTAGGGGACCATAAAACTGCCCCCTGAGGCTGTGGCCACCCTCAGTCAGCTAGCTCTCCCTCTCAACTTCAGAACTGATTCCCCAAAGTGTGTGTGAAAACACCGGGGCCACAGCACCAGGCGAGGGCAGCGTCTGTGTGGTCAGCCACTGTGGACCAGAGGTGGGCAGGCAGAAGGGCGAGGAGTGAGAGAGGGCAGTTTGCCACCCCCCCTGTCTGCCCACAACCTCCACGTTTCTCTCTTTCTCTCCTCCTCCTCCCCAGCCTGGAAGATTGTCTCTTCCTCTTTCACAGGAACTTTTCTCTGAGGAACTCTTTCTTCACCTAGCTCTGTCCCTAGCATGTCACTCAAACGGTTCTCATTAGGATGGCCAGCAATCTACTAACAGCCCACACTCCTGCAGAATTTCTATTCTCGGTTCACTCAATGTCTCCCTCTCAGCAGGCTTGGATTCAATCGCTCTTCCTTTTAGAAACACTTCACAGTTTGGAATTGAGGTCACCCAGCACTACCACCATGCACCAGTCCAGGGGCACCACTTACATATCCCATGGGAAGGCCCCTTCCTGGGTCCTGCTACACATCACGTAGAAGGGACCCCATGCTGCCCTGGTTTTCTTTACACCTTGCTAGACATTCTTTTTTTTTTTTTTTTTTTTTTTTTTTTGCAGTTTTTGGCTGGGGCTGGGTTTGAACCCGCCACCTCTGGCATATGGGGCCAGCGCCTTACTCCTTTGAGCCACAGATGCCGCCCAACTGGACATTCTTCCTTGTCTTCCTTAGGGGTTCCCCCTCTATCCCTGATAATGAATGTTGGAACTCATCAGAATCCCTATCCCTACATGTCCGATTTCATGCATGCCTTTTGAAAACACAAGCTTCCAAAGTCAATTCTTTGATTTCCTAATTGTAATTAATATACTGTGTTAGATGTAAACTTAGGAGGAGGCTTGGGGAAGGGTGTATGGGACCTTCCTGTACATTTCCTTTACAAACGCCTCAAATCTATACTTGCTTTCAAATAAAATAAATTTAAAAACAAACCAGAAAAATTATCACGATAGCACACAACTACCACCAAGAATCTTGCTGATGACTGAAAAACTTGTATTTCAGCGCTGATCATTGCCATCTGTCTAACGCACACTCAGGAGCCATAATGGACATCTTCACCTTACTGTGCCCCAGGCAGCGCTCTCACCATTTCTTACCTCCAACTTCCTCCTTTGTGGATGTCTGAATCTTACTATGAAGTAGCCCCCATATCCCTGAATCATCCTGATTTCTCCCTGTTCCTTATTCACACAACCTATCCACAGACCTAGCCGTTCAGTCTTTATCTATTTTTATAAACTCTGTCCAAAACACTGTCCAAACATCCCCATCCCCACTGCCAGACCCCAGTCAGGAACTTTCGGTCTCCACATTGTTGATATTTTGAGCCAGACAATTCTTGGGTTTCCTGTGCATGAAGACGCAGAGCGGCTTCCTTGGCTTCTACTTATTGGATACCAGGAGCACCCTCTCCTGTCCCAGCTGTGACAATTAAAAATATCTCCAGAGATGTTCTGTTGCCACCTGACATCTGGGCAGTCAACTCACCCTGGATTGAGAATGACCATCCAGGTCCTACCACCATAGTCTCTCATCTGCACAACAGCAGAGACCCACGGGTCATCCTCCGGCTGCCTGTGTAGTGCCCTCTCTACACATCAGCAGAGAGATTTTCAAGATATACATGAGACCAAGTCCCTCTCTGCTGAAACATTTTCACATAACGATCTTATTTAGTAGAGAGATTTTCAAGATATACAGGAAACCAAGTCCCTCTCTGCTGAGACATTTCCACAGCAACTATCTTATTTAGTGGAAAATCTTAAGCACATTGCCTTCCTATGAGGCTTTGCAGGGTGTCCTGCCATCTTCACCAATCTGCCCTCATAGCCCCTCACTGTGTGTGGCTTGCTTTTTTCTTTCTTTAGTTAGTTAGTTTGTTTCTTTCCTTTCTTTTTTTGAGACAGAGTCTCAAGCTGTCACCCTGGGTAGAGTGCTGTGGCATCACAGCCCACAGCAACCTCAAACTCTTTGGTTAGAGCAATCCCCTTGCTTCAGCCTCCTGAGTAGCTGGGACTATAGGTGCGCCAACATGCCTGGTTGGTTTTTCTGTCTTTCCTAGAGATGGGGTCTCACTCTTGCTCAGGCTGGTTTTGAACTCCTGAGCTCAAGTAATCCACCTTCCTTGGCCTCCCAGAGTTCTGGGATCACAGGAATGGGCCACTGCACCTGGTCTGTGTGTGACTTTCACTCCACTGAAGTCCACTGTTTCTTGAGTACCCTACACTTGCTCCTGCATTAGGAACATGACACTTAAGTTCTGTCTTCTTAGCATGTTCTACCCAGGGCTTCCCCTCCCTGTCTCAGCTCTGAGGCCACCTGCTCATAAATGCTCTCCTGATCTTGTAGTCCAAGTCCCTCACCTCCCACCATTTCCACAGCCCCATGCTTTCCTGAATTTCCCATACTGTGTACGGCCTTCTCAGTGCTTTCTGCCCATCTACAAGATGCCCAGAGCACCTCCTGCCTCTTCCTCCTCCAGCTTTCACCTCCTTTTTTTTTTTTTTTTTTTGAGACAGAGTCTCACTCTCTTGCCCAGGGTAGAGTGCTGTGGCATTATCATAGCTCTCAGAAACCTCCAACTTGGGGCGGTGCCTGTGGCTCAGTGAGTAGGGCGCCAACCCCATATAAAGAGAGTGGCAGGTTCAAACCCAACCCCTTGTGGCGGGTGCCTGTAGTCTCAGCTGCTCGGGAGGCTGAGGCAAGTGAATCGCATAAGCCCCAGAGCTGGAGGTTGCTGTGAGTCCTGTAATGTCAAGGCACTCTACCGAGGGTGGTATTGTGAGACTCTGTCTCCACGAAAAAAAAAAAAGAAAGGAAGAAAAAGAAACCTCCAACTCTTGGGCTCAAGTGATCCTTTTTTTTTTTTTTTTTTTTTCCAGTTTTTGGCCAGGGCCGGGTTTGAACCCTCCACCTCTGGTATTTGGGGCTGGCACCCTACTCACTGAGCCACAAGCACCACCAAGTGATCCTTTTGTCTCAGGCTCTTGAGTAGCTGGGACTATAAATGTCTGCCACTATGCCTGACTAGTTTTTCAATTTTTAGTAGAGATGGGGTCTTGCTCTTGCTTAGGCTGGTCTTGAACTCCTGAGCTCAAGCAATCCACCTGCCTCGGCCTCACAGAGTGCTGGAATTATAGACAGATCTCCTCCTTAGTTGAAGATGTGTTGGGCACCTGCTGTTTTTTACACACTGAGGAACATAGGATACAGAAGAACAGGACCAGACTTCCATAACTGCCCTGAGGGCAAAGGTGGCTGATGGGAGGAAGTGAGATGGAGACATGATGGGGAAGGTGTGAGGGAGTGAGGGGAAAGAAGTAGGCAGGTAGTTAGTGCAGAGCTGTGCCCCATCCGGGCTCAGTGGCTCACGCCTGTAATCCTAGCACTCTGGGAGGCCGAGGCAGGTGGATTTCTTGAGCTCAGGAGTTGGAGACCAGCTTGAGCAAGAGCAAGACCCCCATCTCTACTAAACATAGAAAAACTAGTCAGGCATGGTGGCAGGCGCCTCTAGTCCCCACTATTGGGAGGCTGAGGCAAGAGGATGCCTTGAGCCCTGAAGTTTGAGGCTGCTGTGAGCTATGATGCCAGCGCACTCTATCCAGGGCGACCAAGTGAAACTCTGTCTTGGAAAAGGAAAAAAATCTCTGCCCAGGGAGATACAGGAGTGGGCCTGAGGACTCCTGTCATAAGGAGGGATGAGTAAAGGGAGGGATCCCACGGTGCGTGGAGAGTTCAGGTATGGCTGTAGCTAATATCCTGAGGATGCTGAGGAGCCATTGTTGGAAGAAGGGGTATCTTTGACATTACCTGACTAGTCATTATCTCTGTGCTCGGGTTTGACCGGGCCTGGACGAAGTTCCGGACTCTGTCCCCAGGGGGCGCTCTCCTCAGCGCCCGCACTGCCGCGGAGCTCCAGCCCCGGGGTTTTCGCTGTCCGTGGTCCTGGAGAAGCGCAGCTCCCGGAGTAGAATGTTTCAGGCTAAGTGTACATTTGCAAACATTACTCTTCCAAGCAACGAGGCTGCTTTCATTTCCAGCTCACCTACAAGTTCGGACTGTGCACTTTTTACTGTACCCCCTAACAGCTTCTTTTCTCCCTGGGGGGCATATTAAAACAAAAACCAACTCACCATGACCCCCTACCCCCCAGCACTTTTCTCACCCCAAACACACCCTTTCCTAAATGTAAACCACTTCAATATCTTTCAGCGTCATTTTCAAATGACTTCCACCCAGGCACACTAGCCACATGACGTTCACATGAGAAATTTGCTCCAGGCGGGTGTTCGTGTCACATGATCTTGCTTTGCTAGGTTGGGGTCTTGTAATGTTACAGGAACTGAGCCTTCACCTTTTCCTCCTCATGCCAAAATAGCTCATTACAAGGCTCAATACAAGGAGAGTGAAATATTAGTGGAACATAATATTCATTCATTTTAATTTCTAGTGATGGAAAAATTTTGAGCGTGCAGCCCATTATTATCAGGTATAATAGTTACTCACTGGTGTGGGTGCGGTTTGACCCTCATGGTCAAGGGTCACTTTCCCCGAAGAAAATACCAACTCTTCATGTCAGAACCCAAGGCTGTCTGTGATCTCACCCCTGCTGAATCTCCAGCCTCCTATCTTTTTAAATTTTCCTTTGAAGAAAGGCTGAAGCAGCCACCATGTGCGTGCACTGACCAAGCACAGTCAAGCCTTGATGTAACTCCAATTGTCCACAATTTCCCAGGACATCAATATCAGAAAAGCCACTTTTGACCCTGGTAAATCGAGACAAGAATAAAACCACCCTATAGTCATTTTTCAACACAGGTGCAAACTAAAACACTGTCCTAATCACAAAATGATCAAATAACCCCTGGTCTAAAGCAAAATCATTGACTGCTGATTATTTACCAATTATTTACATGTTTAGCCTTTGCTCTGGACTGAATGCTTCTTCCCAAAATTCATATGCTGAAACTCTAATCTCCAATTTAATGGTATTTGCGGTTAAGACCTTTGATGGGTAATAAAATTTAGATAATGATACAAAGGTGGACCCCCTTGATGCAATGAGTACTATTCTAAGTTGGGGAAGGGACCGGAGCTCTCCCCCTCTATGTAGAGGCACAGTAAGAAGGCAGCTGTCTGAGATTCAGAAAGAGGCGTCTTTTCATACAGTCTGGGTGCTGAGTTTGTGTGAGATGCCCATGGCAGCTCAAAGACATCACTTGGTGAGAATGGCTTGTATTCACACAGCTG